>JAQZBX010094204.1:0-12057 GCA_029593785.1 Cabassous unicinctus | reverse complement strand
GGCTATTGCTATCTTTCCATATTCTCCAACAGATTATATTATTTTCATTTTAAAAATCAATTTATTGAAAAGTAATCATAAACTGAAAAATCCATCTACAGTGTACAACCAATATTTTTGGTATAAACACAGGCTTGTGCATTCATCACTGCAATCAGTATTAGAGCATTTCATTACTCCAAAAAAGAAAAATCCCCTAACCCTTATTAGTCACTTCTCAAACCTCTATCTTTCCACTGCCATACATATCTGCTAGTCTATTTCCATCTCTAAAAATTTATTTGAATTTACATTTTGTATAGATGGAGTTCAACAATATGTAGTACTTTCTGTCTGGTTCCTTTCACTTAGCATACTTCTTTTTTAACCATTGGTAAAAAGAATATTAATATATTACTATTCTGTTGGGGACCTTCAGAGTAGCACTCACATTATGCACCTTGTCAGCAGCACCGGTGACATGTAACATGGCTACCAGGGCTGAGACAAAGAACAGCTTAAGCTACAGTTAGCCTTCTTCAAGGAAGTTAGTCTGCGCCAAAAGCATTTCTGCCACCTACCCTAGCAACAGCAACCGCCAATCCCAAACCGCCACCCGTCCTTAGGTCCACCAATCCTTACCCTCTTCCTTCAGAGTATATATACTCTGCCTCTTCAATAAACTTTTGCAGCTTGATCAGAATCCTGTCTTGCTGTCATTCTTCATGTCTCTTGTCCCTCCAATTCCCACTCCCTCTTTCAGGTTCCAGTTTGACTGACCCGGGCTGGGTCACTATTCCTTACAGTCCATAATTTGCTTTGGTTATATTTTTGTCCTAAATATCATACTATTTTTAACATCTTACAACATTAATATATATGTGCTCTGTTTCAAAGAAAAACATTCATATATATGCACTATTAATCATACCTTTAGTCCACAAGAGAGTTCACTGTGCTATACAGTCCCATGTTTCATCTTTCATCTTTCCTTCTAGTGATGTACATACCTTTAAATTTCCCCTTTCAATCATTATCATCCCCATATATTAGCACTGCTAATTACAAACATTATAATATGCTTTCATCATTTCTATCCATGTCCAAATATTTACAAACAACTTTTGTTTTTACCAATTCTGTACAAATTAAACCTCAGCTTTTCATTCTCTATTCTCATTCTACATTCTGGTGGTCTGTATTCTTGCTCTTAACTCCATGAGTTTGCTAATTTTATTTAGTTCATATTAGTGAAATCATACAATAATTGTCCTTTTGTGTCTGGCTTGCTTCATTCAACATAATGTCCTCAAAGTTCATCCATGTTGTCATATATCTCACTACTTCATTTCTTCTTAAAGCTAAATTATATTTCATCATACATATAAATATACATATACAAAAATTTATCCATTCAATGGTGGATGGACATCTGGGTAGTTTCTATCTTTCGCAAATGTGAATAATGCTTCTGTGAATATCAGTGTGCAGATGTCTGTTTGTGACAGTGCTCTCAGTTCTTCTTGGCATATATCTGGTAGTGATATTGCTTGATCACATGGAAGATCTATATTTAAATTACTTTGTAAACACCAAAATGTATTCCACAGCAGCTGTACCATTGTACATCCCCACCAACAGTGAATAAGTGTTTTTATCTCTCCACATACCAACACATGTGGCTTTCTGATTTCTTACTAGTGGCCATTCTAGTAGGTGTGAAATGATATCTCATTGTAGCTTTGATTTGCATTTTCCTAATAGCCAGTGATGTTGAACATTTATTCTTGTGGTTTTTCTCCATTTGTTTTTCCTCTTTGGAAAAAATGTATATTCAAGTACTTTTGGCCATTTTTTATTCAGACTGTTTGTCTTTTATTGCTGAGTTGTAGGATCTATCTATACATCATGGATATTAAACCCTTATTGGATATCTGATATCCAAATATTCTCTTCCATTGAGTAGATTGCCCTTTTTACCCTCTTGACAAAGTCCTTTGAATTGCAAAGGTATTTAATTTTGAGGAGGTCCCACTCATCTGTTTTATTTTCATTGTTCATACTTTAAGTGTTAGGTCTAAAAATACACCTTCTACAACCAAATCTTGAAGAGACTATCTTCTAGGAGATTTATAGTACTGGCATTTATTTTTAGTTGATTCATATTGAGTTTATGTTTAATATAAAGTGAGATAGTGGTTCTCCTTCATTCTTTTGTTTATGGATGTCCAGTTCTCCCAGAACCATTTATTGGCGAGACTATTCTGTCCCAATAATGTGAAAATCAGAGGCTTATAAAAACTGAGTTGACTGTAGAAGTGAGGGTCTATTTCTGAACTCTCAGATTGATTCCTTTGATCATTGTGTTTATCTTGATGCCAGTAACACGGTGTTTTGATCACTGTAACTTTGTAGTGTGCTCTAGGGTCAGGAAGTGTGAATCTTCCATCTTCACTCTATTTTTTAGCATGTTTGGCTATTCTGGGCCCCTTTTCCTTCCAAATAAATTTGGTAATTGACTTTTCTATTTCTGTAAACTAGGCTGCTGAAAATTTGGGTAGGATTGCATTGAATTAGTACATCAATTTGTGTAGATTTGACATCTTAATTATGTTTAGTCTTCCAATCCATGAACACAAAATATCCTCCCATTTCTTGTAGCACTGATTCGTGGTTTTCTGAATACAGGTCTTTTATTAATTAAAATATAGATCTTTTTATTAATTAAATTAATTCCTAAATATTTGATTCTTTTGATTGCATTTGTAAAGGAGATATTTTTCTTGATTTCCTCCTCCGATTGCTCATTACTAATGTAAAGAAACGCTGCTTATTTTTGTGAGTTGATCTTGCATCCTGCCACTTTGCTGAACTAGTTTATTAGCTTTAGTAGCTTTGTCACTGATATTTTGGAATTTTCTAAATAAGGGATCATTTCATCTATAAATAGTGAGTGTTTTATTTCTTCTTTTCCAGTTTGGATGTCTTTTATTTCTTTTTCTTGCCTAGTTGCTCCAACTAGAACTTCTAGAATAATATTGAATAACAGTGGTGACCGTGATCATCCTTGTCTTTTTCCCAATGTGTGAGGGAAAGCTTACAAAATTTGACAATGATATCGAATTTTTATATCATTATCAAATGATATGATTATGATTTGAGTATGATATTGGCTTTGCATTTTTCTTTATGCTCTTTATCAGGTTGAGGAATTTTCCTTCTATTCTTATCTTTCAAAGTGTCTTTGGTCAAGAAAGAACGCTGAATTTTGTCAAATATATTTTCTGCATCAATCAGGATGATTATGTATTTTTTTCCTTCAATTTGTTAATATGGTGTATTATGTTGTTTTTCTTGTATTGAACTACCCTTCCGTGTCAGGAATAAAGCCCACTTGATTGTGATGTATAATCCTTTTAATATGCTGTTGGATTTGATTTTCAATTATTTTGTTGAGGATTTTTGCACCTATATACATGAGAAAAATTGGTGTGTAATTTTTTAATTCATGTAGTATCTGTATATGGCTTTAGTATTAGAGTGACATTGGCATCTGTGGTGGTTTGAGTATTTTATGGGCCCCAGAAAAATATGCTCTTAAGTAAACCCATTCCAGTGCATGTAAACCTAATGTATGTAGGCCTTTTTTATTAGATTCAGTTAAGGGACCCTTTGATTAGATCACTTTTGATGAGATTGCTTCTGTTTATGGCTTTTGATTAGATAGCTGGACCCAGGGTGGGTCCTAATACTCCTATTGAAGAGCTTTATAAATGGAGGACTAAAAAACTACAGAAAGAGAAAAAGCTAGAGAGGCAAAGAGTACCCCAAAAGGCTGAGTGATAAGGCCCACTGGGAGAAAAAAACTGACACAATGAAGTCCAGAGGAGAGAAGAAATGTGAACAAACCCTCACATGTGGCTTATCAGGCAGAGCTGAGTTCAGGGAGAAAATGAGCTAGGAGAGGAAGGCAGAAACCTCAGCAGACCCACCATTATGCCTTGTCATGTGACTGTAATACAGAATTGCCAAACTGCTATGAGATGGCATCTCTGGTGATGCCTTAATTTGGACATTTTCACAGCCATAGAACTGTAAGCTTTTAGCCTAATAAATTCATATTATAAAACCCAACCTATTTCTGGTATATTGTTCCCAGCAACTTTTAGCAAACTGAAACAGATTCATAAAATGTAGCAGGTAATTTTCCTTCCTCTTCAATATTTTGGTAGCGTTTGATATTAATTCTTCTCAAAACGATTGGTAGAATTCACCTATAAAGCAATCTGGTCCCAGGCTTTTCTTTGTTGGAAGATTTTTGATTACTGATTCAGTCTCTTTAATTGTGATTTATTATTGGAGGTCTTGTATTTCTTCCAGAGTTAGTATAGATTGTTTGCCTTTCTAGGAATTTGTCCATTACATCTATGTTGTCTAATTTGTTGGCATACAGTTTTACATAATATCCTCTAAGATTCTTTTTGTTTCTGTGCGGTCAGTTGTAATGTCCCATATCTTGATTTTGATTTTATTTTTTTTTGCATCTTCTCTCTTTTTCTTTGTTAGTCTACCTAAGGTCTGTCAATTTTATTAATCTTCTCACAAGACCAGTGTTTGGTTTTGTTGATTTTCTCTTGTTTTTTTTGTTTTCAATTTCATTTATTTCTGCTCTAATCTTTGTTATTTTTTTTTATAATAAAGATTATAAAGCTTGCTTGCTTTCGGATTAGTTTGCTTTTATTTTTTTTACTTCATTCAGTTGTTAAGTCTTTGGTTTTAGATCTTTCCTTTCTAATGTAAGCATTGAGAGTGATAAATTTCCCTCACAGCACTGCGTTCACTGCATCACATAAGTTTTGATAAGTTGTGTTCTCATTTTCATTCATTTTGAGATATTGACTAATTTCTCATTCTAGTTCTTCTTTGACTCATTGATTGTTTAAGAGTGTGTTTTTTAGCTTCCATATATTTGTGAATTTTCCCATTGACTGCCTATTATTTATTTCCAGCTTCATTCCCTTATGATCAGAGAAGGTGCTTTGTATAATTTCAATCTATTTAAATTTACTGAAACCTGTTTTGAGACCTGTATTAGTCAGTCAAAAGGGGTGCTGATGCAAAGTGCCAGAAATCTGTTGGCATTTATAAAGCGTATTTATTTGGGGTAGAAGCATACAGAGACAAGCCTATTAAGTGTAAGTTACTTCCCTCACCAAAGCCTGTTACCAGGTGTTAGAGCAAGATGGCTGCCGCTGTCAGCAAGGTTTTGGTCTTCCTCTTACCCCCAAGGCTCCATGGTCCCAGCTTCTTCCAATATCAGCTGTAGGTTGGGATCCATCTCATCTCTCTCCAGGGCTGGTTTTTCTCAGGGCTCAGCTGCTCTGCTCTCTCCACAAGGTCAGCTGTAAACTATCAGGATAAAGGCTCGTCTTTCTTCCTGGGATCACTGCCATGTCTAATGCAGCCTTTTTTCCTTCCTCACATATCTGCTTCTCTGTGTATTTACTTCCCGGTGCTCCAATATTAAAATTCCAACCTCCCTTCTCTGTGGTGCGGTTTTCTACTGACATGGTACAATCAAAGCCTTAATCATAAATTAATCAATTAAAAGTGAAACCTTTGAATCCAGTATAATCTAATATGCCCAGAGGAAAAAGACCAGTTCACAAACATAATCCAATATCTATCTTTGGAATTCATAAATAATGTCAAACTGCTACAAGAGCCAACATGAGGTCTATTCTGGAGAAGGATCCATGAGCACATGAGAAGAATGTATATCCTGCTGATTTAGGGTGAAATGTTCTTTATCTCTGTTAAGTCTAGCTCATTTATAACTGTGACAGCTTGAAATTCTTTTATGAATCTCCAAAAGAAAATATTATGTTCCTAAACTATTTTATTCCTGTGAGTGTGGTACTCTTTGATTGCATTAGATTTACTTTAGGTCACTTGATTAGATGGTTTCTAATTGTGTTTTATCAGTGAGGTGTGACTCAGGTTGAGTATCTGCCCTCTTGCTGGACCTGATATAAATGGAAACACAGAGAAGGAAATTGCCATAATTGATCCTGCAATGTGAGAGAGGACTCAAGGAATGCTAATAGCCAAAGCCTCAGCATGAAGCCACCACCAAGATGCTGGGCCCATGGTGTCTGAGGCTGATGAGATGAGCATTATATCTAATAGCTAAGAGCTGAACTTAGGAAGAAGGTAGAGCAGCCAAGACTGAGATATTATACCTGGTAAGAGACAAGTTCTATTCCTGCTTGCTGACAGTTGAGCTCCAGGAGACAGCAGATTCTGGAGAGGAAAGAGGAAACCTCAGAAGTGATTGTCAGCCATCTTTGCCACATGGCAGGACCCCAGAATCACCAGGATCTGACTTTTGTGAGAAATCATCTGTGCTGATGCCTTGATTTGGACATCTCTCAGAACTGTAATTTTTGCTTCATATAAATCCCCTTTATAAAAGCCAACACATTTCTGGTACTTTGCATCAGCAGCCCTTTGGCAAACTAAGGCAATCTAATCATTCAAGCTCTCTGTTTCCTTGTTGATCCTCTTTCTAGTTGTTGTGTCTCTTGATGTGATGGACATCTTGAAGTTTCTAACTATTATTGTGGAGATGTCTATTTATTCTTTCAGCTTTACCAGTGTTTGACTCATGTATTTTGGACACCTGGTTAGGTGCATAGATATTTATGATTGTTATTTTCTTCTTGCTGGTTTTCCCCTTTCATTAATATATAAGAACCTTCTGCATCTCTCATAATATTTCTGCTTTTAAATGCTGGTTTTCCCCTATTTTTGTATAGCTACCCCTGTTCTTTTTTTTACTCTTTGCATGAAATACCTTGTTTCCAACCTTTCCATTTCAGCTATTTATCTCCTTGGGTCTGGGGTTAGTCTCTTACAGACAGGACATGAGAGGCTCATATTTTTTATCAATTCTGTCTGTGTTTTTTGAATGGGAAATTTACTCTATTAATATTCAGTGTTATTACTCTAAAGGCATTAATACTTCCCCCATTTAATCCTTTGGCTTTAATGTGTCATAACTTATTTTTTCCTGTCCTTTTACCCTTTTGGTTACACTCTCTGATAATCTTCATTTCCCTGTTTTCCTCCAAGGCTCTCTCTCGCCTGTCTTTTCCTTTTAGTCTGCAACTTCTTTTAATATTTCTTGTGGAGGCAGCCTCTTGTTTACAAACACTCTTAGTGTCTGCTTATGAGTGAATATTTTAAACTCAACCTCATTTTTGAAAGACAATTTTACTGGACAAAAATTTCTGGGCTTGCAGTTTTTCTCTTTCAATATCTTAAATATATCATACTACTGTCTTCTTGTCTCTATGCTTTCTCTTTTTAAAAGAATTTTTTTTTCAATTTTATTGATACATATTGAAAAAGCCATAAATCATCCAAAGAGTGCAATCATTGGTAGTCAGTTTAATCATATGTTTGTTCATTCATCACCCCAATCACTCCCAAAGCACTTTCATTATTGCAATAATAATAATACACAAAAAAACAAACAAAACTCATCACCTCTCAATCTCTCTATGCCTCGCTTGCCGTACATAGCTGTTATTCTTTGTCCTCCTCTCTAGTATATTTGTATTTATAGTTTGTAAAACAGTCTTATATATGCAGTATCACCCATATTCATGTATTACATGGGGTTTTACTATCTTATACAGTCCCATGTTATAGTTTTTAGCCTTCCTTCTGGTAATGTACATGACCTTAGACTTTCCTTTTCAACCTCTGTCATACCCATACAATAGCACTGCTAGTTACAAACACCATGATATGTTTTAATCATTTCTATTTATTTCCAAAGATTTACAGACAATCTTTTTAACAATTCTGCACAGATTAACCCTCAGCTTTCCATTCTCTACCCTCCTTCTATTTTCTGGTAATCTATATTCTAATTATTATCTCCATGAATTGACATAATACATTTAGGTCACAATAGCGCAATCATACAGTATTTGTCCTTTTGTGTCTGCCTTGCTTCACTCAACATAATATCTTTCAGGTTCATCCATGTTTTCATATGCTTCATGACTTCATTTCTTACCTCTTCATAATATTCCATCGTGTGTATGCACCACATTTGTTTATCCATTCATCAGTTGATGGACATCTGGATTGTTTCCAACTTTTGGCAGTCATGAATAATGCCGCTATAAACATCAGTGTGGAGATGTCTCTTTGTGTCTCTGCTCTCAGTTCTTCTGGGTATATACCTAGTAATGGTATTGCTGGGTCACAAGGCAAGTCTATATTCAACTTCCTTAGAAGCTGCCAAACAGTCCTCCACAGTGGTTATATCATTCTATATTCCCACCAACAGTGAATAAGCATTCAGATTAGAAATCCACACTGTCTTATTAGATGTCCATTCTGTGATTGATCACTTTTCTATTGCTGCTTTTAGAATTCTCTCTTTATCTTTGGAATTTTACATTATGAATAGTTAAGTGTTTCAGGTTAAGTCTATTCAGATATATTCTAATTGGAACATGTTCTGCTCCTTAGATATGTATATCTGTCTCTTTCATAAAAGTTGGAAATTGTTCTACCATTATTATCTGAAATATTTTTCTGCCCATTTTCCCTTCTTTTCTACTTCTGGAACTCTCATGATATATATGTTGTTGCAATTCATGCTGTCATTCAATTCCCTGATTTCCTGCTCAATTTTTCCCATTCTTTTCTTTATATGTTATTCTTTCTTGTCAATTTCTGCTATTCTGTCTGTTAATTCACTGATTCTTTACTCTGCCATTTCAAATGTTATTGTTTGCCTGTAATGTATTTTTAAACTCATTTTTAAACTCATTCATTCCCATAGAATTTGTTATTCAATTCAAGCTATCTAAATTACTCTTTATAGGATGGCCCACTGATGGTTTCTTGTTATTGAGGACTAGCCTTATGAGTATTTGCTCTTCTAATTGAAACTTAGCCTACTGTTATGGGGTGCCTAAGGGTTGCTACCTGAGAGCCTCCTTGTTGCTCAAATGTGGCCTCTCTCTAAGCCAAACTCAGCATATGAATGCATTACACTTCCCCCAATGTGGGACATGACTCCTGAGGATGAGCCTCCCTGACAATGAGGGATTAATACCAAGTGCCAACGGGCAACATGATTGGAAAAAGACCTTGAATAAAAGGGGGAAAAGGTAAAGAAAAATGAGTTCACGTGGCTAAGAGACTTCAAAGAGAGTTGGGAGGTCATCCCAAAGGTAATGCTTATGCACACCTCAGTAGCATCTCATAGAACACCAAAGTGGATATCACCCCACACAGAGGGCCTCCTGAGGGCTCTGGAAACCCCCAGGTCCTGTATAAGTGTGGATAGTCCCAGAGATTGATGCCTAATTAGTGGGCTCTTCAGTGGAATCTGTGCTCATGAGAGTGACAGAGTTGGACTCAAATAAGTCTTCCCTGCACATGGTCCATCAGTCCCTTCTATTCAAACCTATATGTGATGCTGGAGTTTTTAGGTGTACTTCCAGAGACTGAAGCCTCTGGCCTACCTATGTGCCAGCTGTGCCTGGAATCTCGGTGGAGCTGCAACTCCTACCCTACAGCTCAATGGACTCATCCAAGTGGCCTGACGAGGAGACGATGATGGTCAACAGCCATCCCAGGGAATGGAGAGGGCCTGCAGCTGCAGGCAGGATAAACCCATCCACAGTGTATATGGGATATAAGCCCTCTCTCACTTGGAGGTGGAGTGGACATCACCATCCCAGTCCCCTCAGGATTGGGGGAGGAGCTGTGGACTAGAGTGGGCTTGGTGGTGTTCTGTTGTAGACATATTATGATTCAAGCAATGGAAGAAATTGTAACAGTGAGGTGGAGCCAGTGGCCACTGGACGTTTTTGGGGCAGGGAGAGGAGGGGCAATTGAAATACAGGGGTCTTTTTGGGACTTGGGGGTTCTCCTGAGTGGCATTGCGGTGACGGATGTAGGCCATTTTCCATCAGCATATACCATGCAGAACTGTGTTGGAGAGAGTGTGGTCTATGATGTGAACTGTGGTCCATGCTCAGTGGCAAGGCCCCAGGATGTGTATATCCATTGCGGGTGATGTGCCACACTGATGAAGGATGTTGGTGTGGGATGTTGTGGGAGGTGTGGGAGGTGGGGAACATGGGAAGGGAGTTGTCTGCAAAGGGAGTTGTCTGCCCTTTTTGTAGTGTGTAGATGTGTCTAGTGCTCTCAGGAACACCCCTGCATGAGGCACTGTTTACTGTTGCAGTGAGATCCTCCTGAGATATGCATAAGCATAACCTCTAGAATAAATTTCCAATACACTTTGAAATGTCTTAGCCATAAAAAAATCATTTATATTTAATATTTCCCCTTTTTGATCAAAGTCCTTTTACAAATGCTTCACTAGTTGGCACATGGTAATAATCCCTTGGTGCTAGGGAGGCCCATCCCCAGGAGTCATGTCCCATGCTGATTGGAATGCATTGAGTTTATATGTTGTGCATGACTTAGAGAAAGGCTGATGTTTGAGCAACAAGGAGGCTTTCAGGAGGTAATTCTTCAGCAATATATATTACCAGGATAAGTTTCAATTTCACAAGAACAAGGTTCATAAATACAAACATCTATATCAAGGGAGTGGTGTGTTTGTCTGTCCTTCTTTGCTTGCCACTGCCCATGTATTCTAGAGTGGGAGTTCTTAACCTTTCCTGTTCACTTTGCTAGTCAGATGAAAACCATGGACCCCTTCTCAGAATGTAGTGGCAGATAGTTTAATGACACTCAATATAGACATGTCTTTAAATTAAATTTTAGGATTATTTAAAATTAATTCAAGCTCACAGACTCCCTGGAATCATTCCAAAGACCCCATGGAACCCTCATTAAGAATCCCTGCTCTAAAGATTCTTGCCACACTATTAGAGATTGTAGCAGGACTCCCTAGGATGAGACTTTAATATTCCATTTATTATTGTGTATGTCTCCACCCACAGAGACATATGGCCATAACACCCTATACATGACCAATCTTTTCTCCCTTACTTTTGTCATTGTTTGCCTCGTGTATTTTGGGGTACCCTGGTTAGTTGCATAAATATTTATGATGTTTTTCTTCCTAATACAGTATCCCATTTATTAACATATAGTGTCCTTCTTAGTCTCTTATAATAGCTTTGCATTTAAAATCTATTTTGACTGATATTAATACAGCTACTTCTGTCCTTTTCAGATTGTTTTTGGCATGTAAAATCATTTTCCAACCTTTCACTTGCAACCTCCTTTCATCTCTGTGTCAAAGTGAGTTTCTTGTAGACAGCATATAGATGGGTCATATTTCCTTATACATTGTGCAAATCTATGTCTTTAAAATGGAGGGTTTAATCCATTAACATTCAATGCTATTATTTTCAAGGCAGTACTTACATAAGCCATTTTTTCTTTATGTTTAAATATGTCATATTTTGTTTTCATTTCTCTTTTTATCATTTTAGTTACTCTTACTAATGATCTTCCTTCCTACACTCTCCTCCAGCCCTCCCTCTCTTTTGTTTTCCTTTTAACCTGCAGAACTCCCTTTAGTATTTCTTGAAGGGCAGAACTCTTGTTGACAAATGTCCTCAATTATTGTTTTTTTGTGAATATTTTAAACTCTTCCTTATTTTTTAGTCCCAGCTTTGTTGGATACAGAGTTCTTGGTTGGAAATTTTTGCTTTGAGCACCGTAACTATGTCATACCACTCCCTTGTTGCCTCTATGGTTTCTGATGAGAAATAAGTGCCTATAATATATATGTTTGTGTGTTTCCTGTTGTCATTCAATTCCCTGTTTCCTGCTGAATTTCTATATTTTTTATCTATCTGTTCTACCATCTGTGCAATTTCAGATATTCTATATTCAGTGCCACTACATCTTTCCTCTGTTTGTTTAAATCTGCTGTTGTGTGCTTGCAGAATATTTTTAATTTCTTGCATTGTTGCTTTCATCACCATCAGGTCTGTTATTTTTTTAATATATATTTATGATTTTTTCTGTTATTTCCTCCAGTGTCTTCTTAATATCCTG
>JAQZBX010094203.1:0-12063 GCA_029593785.1 Cabassous unicinctus | reverse complement strand
TCTGATTCTGGCTGATTATTGCTTTTTATCCTGACAATGAGTCTTTCTCTCTTTAACTAGTTCCAAAAATTGTGCTTGCAAGAGTAGAACCTGAGATAAGTAATATTTAAAGGTGGAAATGAACATGGTTCTTGATTTATTAGGCTGTCAATATTGGGGGTTGTGTGATTTAGTCAACAATTGTGTTTGAATTGTGATTTCTTGTTGCTATTGTTACTTTTTTTGCACCACAGACTAGAAATCGATTAAGTAAAGGGCTGTTACTGCCATCCTCTTCTCATGTAGTCTGAGGTACCAGAGGGTTTTCAATAAAATTGAAGTATATTAGCAACACTGCGATCCAAGATGCTGCCATATTCCAAATATTTTATAGGTCTCATTTCTTTATTTCATTATTGATTGAAGTGGTTTTATTTACTTCCACATTCATACTCCAAAAATAGTCTGTTGGATATTCCTTCATTAACCATTTATGACATAGGAAGCAATTATATAACCTATTTGGTTATTTTAACTTTAAAATTCTATCTTTTTTCCAAGGGTGATATCCTTTGTAATGGTCTCCACAGATTAGATGATTGGAGACTCAATGTAATTCTGAAATAAGATAGTGAGCATGATTTTCTGTTCTTACTAGTTAATAGCAAAAATTTTCTTTTGACCTTTACTAACAGAATTTCCAGCACAACATTGAATAACAGTGGAAACAGTGGGCATCTGTGTCTTGTTCCAGGTGTTAGACTGAAAACTTTTAGTCTTTCACCATTGAGTATGATGTTAGCTCTGGGTTTTTTATATATGTACTAAATCATCTTGTGGAATTTTTCTCTTCTTATCTTTCATAACTCTTTTTATGAAGAAAAGATGGTGGATTTTGTTAAATGCTTTTTTGTATCACTTGAGATCATCATGATGTTTTTTTTCTTTTTGTTTTGTTATTTTGGTATATTACATTAATTGATTTTGTTATCTTGAACCATCCTTGCATACGAGGAATAAAACCCACTAGAGATTGTGAGAATGTGGCTGATGGGGTAGACATATAAATCTTAGCTCTCACTAAAACAACAAAGAAAAGCCAGAGGCTGCCATGGGGAACTGCTTTGGGACACAGCAAACCAGGACACTGCTTACCAACTCCCAGAAGAGTGAGGGTCAGAGACACGAAGAAGCCAAAACAAGTAATCTTAAGTTATTAAACTTCCTGGATGCCAGAAAGGGCTCCCTCCCCCACCCCCAAGATATTAAGGGAGGGTAAAACTCTTGGCAAATTTTATCTAACTGAGAGTAAAGCAGACTTCTACTTCCATGGGAAGTGCTCTGAGTCATCTAGGAGGGTACTGGTCAGATAAGGGAAGCCAGGAATAATCAGTGGCTGCTTACCTCGGTACTGGAAGGGACACACATACTTAGTCCTCAGGGCAGACAGACTAGGTGGAAAGCCTGGCCCCCTGCTCCAAAAAGGTGTGTGACTGCAGAGACCCTGCAAGGAAGAGGGGTCTGGGAGAGAGGAGAGTGATTTCTTTGCAGCGAATTTAGTCACCTGGGCCCCCCTTGAATACTGGAAGGGATCCCAACTCCATGGGGAGAGGGAAAGGGGATTGTCCCAGGTTGTTGGTCAAGCCCAGTCACCTAGGTAAAGAGAGGAAGTGCATCAGATAGGAGTCAGAGATAGGATTGCTGCAGCAATCAGCACCACTCCAGCTGAAAGCAGCGAATCTAACCTGGCCTGGGGTAAAGGGGTGGATAGCTTTCTGAAAGGCAAATGAACCCAAGGACTGGGAATAGCTCAGTGGGAGAAATTCTTGCCTATCACACGTGAAGTCCCTGGTTTGATTACTAGCTATTCCTTGAGAAAAGATCCACCAGGTTATCAGGTATCCAGCTGAAACTTTATGATAGGGAACATATAAACATTTCCTTTGTATTAGTTTTAATCAGATCTTTTATTTAAAAACAAAAAAACAAAACAAATTTCATTTTCTTTTATTTCCTTTACTTTACTCACTAAAACCCAGTTCAAACCTGAAGAGGGCAGGCTGTAGGGTGAGTGATTGAGGAATATCAGCAACCTGAGAAGAGCCTTAGCAGTCTAAGAAAGAAGGCTGTTTTTCATGTTTATTATTTGTTTTCTTCTATCTCCTTTTTAAAAAAATGAATTGCTGTTGTCTTCTTTCTTACTTGTTTTGTATCCCCTCCCTGTCTTTCCCTGCTTCTTTATTTTTGGTTTTTCTTTCTTTTATTTTTTTGGTTACTGATCTATTCTACATACACTATTTCTTTTCACTCCTTCATCTTTACATCTTTTGTTTTCCATTGTTGATCTTTCATTCCACCTCTTTTATTTGTTCTCTAATTTTTCTTGTTTGTAGTTCTCCCTCTCTCCTCTTTTCTCTGTATACTTTCTCTTTTTCACTTTTTTCTTTCACTCTTCTCTGTTTTCTTTTCCCCTCTTCTCACCATTCCAGCATTTTAATTCATTCTATATATTTGTTTCTCTATTCTGTTTTTTGTTTCATTGTTTCAATTCCACTTTCCTAATATTATCCCCTGTGCTTCTTATTCATGTTAATTTTTCAATTTTCTAGGTCTTGTACATTTACTTTCCTACCTTTTACTAATACCATTACTATTATTCTTTTTGTCTTCCTATCTGTTTCCTTTTATCTGGTTCTATTTTTTTTTTCTTTCAAAGAAACATAGGCAGATCTCTCTCACAAAAAACACCTGAGCTTTTTTGTGAACCCACAAAGTAGGAGGCTTCAGGGCATTGATCAGGAGGGAGCTGGGCAAAGAATAAATTCCTCAAGGTGCTGCTGGCCTGATTTTTGGTTACTGTGTTTCCTCTTCCTTGATTTATCCTTTTTTGTCTAAACTGATTTTGTATACCAAGGCTATCTTTTTTTGTTCCCTCATCATTTTATCTTCTGCTTTCTGTTGTTATTCTTACATTCCATCTCTCTTTGTTTAGTCTCCAATTTTTCTGGTTTTTATTTCTACTGCATGTATCCTGTTTTCTTTCTTTTATTAACTTTTTTTTGTTTTTGTCTTTTCTCTTTCCCTCTCTCCTCATCTTACTGGCCTTTTAAGTCAGTCTATATATTTTTCTTTATTTGGTTTCCCTTTTCATGGTTGGTACCCCTCTTTTCTATTCCTATAATGCTACACTGCTTACATGAGTTAAATATTCATTCTCCAAGGTCTTAAATGGTTTGTCTTCTAACAATTACTATTATTATTACTATTATTGTTCTACTTTTCTTACCTCGTTCACTTTCTCTGGCCCTAATTTATTTCCTACAAGGGAACATAGACAACTGCAATGAAATAAAATGAGAAGAAAAAAGTTTCAAAGAGAAAACTTAAAACACACACAAAAACAGCAAGTAAATAAAACCATAGAGTAAAGAGAGAAGCTAATCAACTGAATATACCAATCAAGATAAAAGGATGACCAAAGGAGAACAAAACTTTATGTAGCATACTATGAAACAGGAAGACATGGCTCAGTCCAGCAAAAAAAACTAAAAACCAGAAAGAGGTGCAGAACATTGAACAACTAAACAAAGCTGCCCAAACAAGTATCCTGGACCAACTTAATGAATTGAAGAAGAGATTAAAGATATTAAGAAGACACTGGGAGAACATATTGAAGTATTGTAAACATACATAAAAAGATAACAGATATGATGGTGATGAATGGCATGATCCAAGAAATCAAAAAGACACTGGAAGCAAATAGCAGTAGATTCGAACAGGTGGAGGACAGAATTAGTGATGTGGAAGACAGTACATCTGAAATCAAACAGAGAGTAGAACAGATAGATAAAAAGATAGGAAAAATCCAGCAAGGTCTTAGTGATTTGAATCACAACACAAAACACACAAACACACACATTATAGGCATCCCAGAGGGAGAAGAGAAGGGAAAGGGGACAGAAAGAGTGTTGGAGGAAATAATGGCTGAAAACTTCCAACCCCTATTGAAGGAGATGGATGTACAAGTCCAGGAAGTGCAGTGTACCCCAAACAGTATAAATCCCAACAGGACTACTCTAAGACATATACTCGTCAAACTGACGAATGCTCAAGACAAAGAGAAAATACTGAAAGCAGCAAGAGAAAAGAGAGTCATCACATACAAGGGAAGCTCAATAAGTTTAAGTGCTGAATTCTTATTTGAAACCATGGAGTCAAGATGCAGTGGTATGGCATAGTTAAGTTACTAAAATAAAATACTTCCAGCCACGAATTCTTTATCCAGCAAAACTAGCATTCAAAAATGATGGAGAGTTCAAAATACTCATAGTTAAACAGAAATTAAGAGAATATGTCAATAAGAAACTGGCCCTTCAAGAAATGCTAAAAGGAGTTCTGCTGTTGACAGGAAAAAACAGGAGAGAGAGAGCTGGAGGAAAGTGTAAGAATGACTAAAAAGACAAAAAGAGAAATGAAAACAACATATGGCATACATAAAACTGAAGAAAATATGGGTAATGTAAGTAATTCCTTGAGAGTAACAACACTGAATGTTAATGGATTAAACTCACCAGTCTAGAGACACAGATTGGCAGAATGGATTATGAAATATGAACCATCTAAATGTTGTCTAAAGTAAACCCACTTTAGACCCAGGGATTCAAGGAGGCTGAAAGTGAATGGCTGAAAAACAAGCTTAAAAGCAAACAATAAACAAAAAAGGAGAGGAGTAGCTATACTAATATCAGACAAAATAGACTTTTAATGCAAAACTATTGTAAGAGACAAACAAGGACAGTGAATCGGGTAATTTTTCAAGAAGAAAGAACAGTCATTAACATTTACACACCTAACAGGGGTGTCTCAAAATACACGAGGCAAACACTGGAAAATCTAAGTGGAGAAATAGATGCCTCTATAATTATAGTGGGGGACTTTAATACACCATTATCACCAATAGACAAAACATCTTGACAAAGAATCAATAAAGGAACAAACACTTTGGTTAACACATTAAAGGATCTGGATCTAATAGACATACAGAATACTACACCCAAATACATCAGGATATACATTATTCTCAAGTGCACATGGATCATACTTCAAGATAAACCACATGCTAGGCCACAGAAAAAATTTCAATGAATTCAGAAAGGTTGAGATTATAAAAAGTAATTTCTCTGACCAAAATGGAATGAAATTGGAATTCAGTAAGGGCCAGAGAACAAGATTAGGCACAAAGATATGGAGGTTAAACAACACACTCTTAGACAAACAGTGGGTTAAAGAGGAAATTTAAAAAGAAATCAGTAACTAGCTTAAAATGAATGAAGATGACAACACAACATATCAAAACCTATTGGATGCAGCAAAAGCTGTACTGAGAGGGAAATTCATAGCCATAAATGCATATATTTAAAAAGAAGAAAGAGATAAATTTGAAGACCTAACTGCACACCTGGAAGAATTGGAAAAACAACAACAAACTAACCCCAAAGGAAGTAGAAAGAAGGAAAGAACAAAGTTTAAGCAGAGCTAAATGAAATAAAAAATGAGACAGCACTAGAAAAAGATAAAATCAAAGGCTCTTTCTTCCAGAAGATCAATAAAATTGAAACTCCCTTAAACAGACTAACGAAGAAAAAAAGAGAGCAGATGCAGATACACAAAATAAGAAATGAGGAAGAGATTTCACCACTGACACCACAGAAATAAAAGAGTATCATAAGAGGATACTTTGAAAGATTATATGCCAACAAGAATGATAATTTAGAGCCAATGGACAAATTCCTAGAAATTCACAAGGAGTCTACTTTGACAAATGGGGAAATTGATTAACTCAATAATCCAATTACAAACAAAGAGATAGACTCAGTCATCAAAACCTCCCAACTAAGAAGAGTCCCAGACCAAATGGCTTCACAGGTGATTTCTACCAAACATTCTGGAAAGAACTAACACCAATCCTGCTTAAGCTCTTTCAAAAAATAGAAGTAGAAAGAACATTGCCTAACTCTTTCTATGATGCCAACACTACCCTAATACCAAACACCAAAAAAATGCCACAAGAAAGAAAAATTACAGGCCAATCTTTCTAATAAACCTAGATGCTAAAATCTTCAACAAAATGCTTGCTAATAGCAATCAACAACATATGAAATGAATTATGCACCATGACCAAGTGGGTTTCCTCCTGGGTATGCAAGGATGATTCAACATAAGAAAATCAATCAATGTAATACACCATATAAACAGACTGAAAGAAAAAAATCACATATCATCTATATGGATGCAGAAAAAGCATTCAACAAAATACAGCACCCTTTCCTGATAAAAACACAGGAAAAGATAGGAATAGAGGGACACTTTCTGAACATGATAAAGGGTATATATGAAAAACACACAGCTAACATCTTCAGTGGTGAAATCCTAAAATCTTTCCCTCTAAGATCAGAAACAAGACAAGAATGCCTCTATCACCACTCCTATTTAACATTGTCTTAGAAGTACTTGCTCTAGGACTGAGTCAACAAAAAGATATATAAGGCATCCAAATTGGAAAGGAAGAAGTCAATATTTCACTATTTTCAGATGACATAATGCTATACATAGAAAGCCCTGAAAAACCTACAACAAAACATCTAGAGCTTATAAATGAGTTCAGTAAAGTCACAGGCTATAAGATCAATGCTCAAAAATCTGTAGCAATTATAGCAATTAAACCATTAGTGAGCAATCTGAGGTGGAAAACAAGAAAAAAAATGTCATTTACAACAGTAAATGAAAGAATCTAATACCTAGGAATAAATTTAACTAAAGATGTAAAGGACTTATATACATAAAACTACACAACAAGGTTAATGGAAATCAAAGAAGACTTAAATAAATGGAAGAATATTCTGTGTTCATAGATAGGAAGACTAAACATCAATAAGATTTCTATATTACCCAAACTAATGTATAGATTTAATGCAATTTCAATAAAAATCAACATAGCAATTTTTATTGAATTGGAAGAAGTAACTACAAAATTTGTTTGGAAGGGTAAAAGACCCTGAATCACCAAAGACATATTGAAAAAGAAAAATGAAATTGGAGGAATCACACTACATGACTTTAAAACATACTACATAGGTATAGTGGTCAAAACTAAATGGTATTGGCACAAGGATAGCCATACTCACCAAATGAACCAAATTGAGAGTTATGATATAGATCGTCACAGACATAATCATCTGATATTCAACAAGAGCACCAAGCCCACTCCACTGGGAAAGCATGCCTCTTCAACAAATGGTTCTTGGAGAATTGGATATCCATATCCAAAAGAATGAAAGAGGAACCCCATCTCACAGCTTATACAAAAATCAACTCAAGATGGATCAAAGATCTAAATATAAGAACCAAAACCATAAAGACCTTGGAATATAATGTAGGGATGCATCTACAGAACCTTGTAATAGGAATGTTTTCTTGACCTTCACCTCCAAAGGATGAAAAGCAAAAGAAAAAATAGGTAAATGGGATCTCCCCAAAATTAAAAACTTTTGCACCTCAAAGGCCATTATCAAGAAAGTGAAAATGCAAGTTAGCCAACAGGATAAAATATTTGGCAACCATATATCCGATAGAAGCCTAATACCCTGCATATACAAAGAAATCCTACACCTTGAATATAAAAAGACATACAACCCATTTAAAAAATGAGCAAGTGACCTGAAAAGACACTTCTCCAAGGAAGAAATACAAATGGCTGAAAAGCACATGAACAGATGCTCAACATCACTAGCTATTAGGGAAATGTAAATCAAAACTACAACGAGATACCATCTTACACCCATTAAAATGGTGACTATTAAAAAAACACAACAGTGGACTATAAGTGTTGGAGAAGATGTGGAGGAATGGGAACCCTCATCCACTGCTAGTGGGAATGTAGAATGGTCCAGTCATTGTTGAGGACAGTTTGGTGGTTCCTAAAAAAACTAACTATATAACTTCCATATAATCCAGCAATTCCACTGCTGGGTATATACCTAGAAGAATTGAAAGCAAAGACACGAACAGATTTACACACACCAATGTTCACAGTGGCATTATTCATTATTGCCAAAAGTTGGAATCTACCCAAATACCCATCAACAGATGAGTGGATAAACAAAAAGTGGTACATACATACAATGGAATATTACTAAGCTGTGAGAAGGAATAAAGTGCTAACACTTGGGATAACATGGATGAATCTTGAGGACCTTATGTAGAGGGAAGTAAGCCAAGCATTGAAGGATGAACAGTACATGACTTCAGTGATATGAATTAAGAAATTGAGCAGACTCAGAAAGCTATTGTCTGGAAGAAAGTTTATAAGAAATAGAAAGGGAGAAGAAGTTTGTGAGCCAACACCCATACAGATGTAATCTATGGTAAGGTGAGAGTATGTAGTCATGTATTGAAATGATATGGCAGGAGGGTAGTGATATTATTGAGTTGGGTGGTGCTGGTTTGACAGGTGGGTAGATTGGGAAGTGGCAGTGGGATCATCCAGGGTACTAGGGGAGGGGTTGGGAGAGGGACTAGGTGAACACTGGGGCTTTGTAAGTATGTGGTTGAAAGTACAAAGTTGGGAATGCTTTTATGGCAATATGAGTAGGAAGGTTTAATGGTTTAAGGTTTGAGTGGGAGGGCATTCAGGACAGGGCACACCTAGAGCAGGCTTCTAGGGTGTGTGTGAGTGACCATTCTGTCATAATGTGTTGTATTAGTGGGTGGAGACACACATAATGAGCAGGAAGGATTTGGACTCCCATCCTTGGGAGGACCGATTTGTTCACAAATAGACAGGAAGGAGACTCTTGAGAGCATGGGCAGTTCCTCATAGGTGAAGATAAACCAGTGTGTAAAGAACTCAGTCTTGTTGCCTGTAACTATGAATCTTGTCATCCAAGGAGTGAAGCCAGGGATCACCATGGGCCCCAAGGGGTGGGAAGGGAGGAATCGAATAGATCGAACAGGGGACATTTAGTGGGCAGTGGTAGTGTCCTACATGATCTTACAATGATGGACACAGGACATGGTAAATATCATCAAAATTTATAAGTGTACTGTCTAAAATGTAAACCATAATGTAAACCATTGACCATGTTTAGTAGCTATGTTTCACTATTTGTATATCAGTTATACTTTGTTATAACTGGTATTAACATAAGGTATTTGTATGGGGTGGGGGGAGGAAAGGGGGTGGATGTTGGGTATATGAGAGACTCCTGTATTCTGTGTGTGACTTTACTGTGACCTAAAACTTCTTTGAAAACAATATATAAAATAGTGAGACACTGTGGAATGAGTGGGGGAAGATGCCATGGTACAGACAGGACACCAGATATTGTGGTGATGAAAGACAAATTTCAAAAAAAAATGTTTTTCTAATGTTTTTCATTTTTTAAATATCCCAATCTTTTAATTTTATTTTTATTTTAAAAAAAAGTTTATATACTTTATTTCTTATATTTAAATTTATCATTTTTGTTTCATTTTCTTATTAATTGTAATTGACTATTGTAAAAGCTTCATTTTTGAAGAAACTTTGGATCCCAGAAGGATTATAATTGGGGTGGGGGAGGATGGTTGTTGTGGGGTGTCGTTGATGGGGGATGCATGGGAGGAGGTTCACCTGAGTATACATTTAAGGTATGCAGGAATGTTCAAATGTTCACAGGGCATTGTCACAGTGGGTAGAGAATCACACAATAACCAAGGGAATGCTGAGTTCCCATCCTGGAGAGCTCTTCCACATCATCAAAGGGAGCAGCAACAGTCCCCCAAGTGAAGGGGCAGTGACTGGAAAGGGAGGATGATCCACTGATGGGCCCTTGATATTGATGACTAAGATTATGAGCCTTTGCTCTTGATATTGAAACTTACCTATTGTTATGGGGTGCCTAAGTGTTGCCTCCTGAGGCCTCCTTGTTGCTCAAATGTAGCCTCTCTCTAAGCCAAACTCAGCATGTGAATGGGACATGACTCCCGGGTATGTCCCGCAGCATGGGACATGACTCCCGGGGATGAGCCTCCCTGTCACGGAGGGATGACTACTAAGCACCAACTAGCAATGCAACTGGAAAAAGACCTCTAATAAAAGGGGAAAAGGTGAGGACAAATGAGTTTATATGAATAAGAGACTTTGGGATGAGTCAGGAGGTCATCCCAGAGGTAACACTTATGCACATCTCAGCAGGATCTCATAGACTTCCAAAGTCAATACTACCACAAATGTGGGGCTCCTGAGGACTCTGGAGACTCCTAGGTCCAATGGTCAGGGCAGACAGTTCTGGAGTTTAGTGCCTTGCCAGTGGACCCTACTTTGGGGTTTGTACTCCTGAGAATGAGAGAGTTGTTCTCAAATTATGTCTTCCCTGCACATGGCTTATCTCTCCCTTCTATTTAAACCTATATTTGGTGCTGGAGTTTGTAGGTATATATCCAGAGACTCACGTCTTTGGGCTGTCCATGTGCCACCTGGGCCTAAAACCTCGGCAGAGTTGCAACACATGCTCTACAGCTTATTGGAATCACCCAGCACAATTGGCAGGGAGAGGATGATGGACAATGGCCATCCCAGGGAATGGAGAGAGTCTGCATCTGAGGGCAGGATAGTCCCATCCACCTTACCAATTGGATATAAGCCCCTTCTCAATTGGATTTGAAGTGAACTTCACCACCCCAGAATCCTCGGTATTGGGGTAAGAGCTATGGACTAGAGTGGACTTACTATAGACATATTGTGATTCTAGCAATGGAAGAAATTACAACATTGATGTGGAGCCAGTGGTCACTGGAGGGTCTGGGGGCAGTGAGAGGGAAAAAGAGTTGTAATATGGGGGCTTTTTTGGGACTTGGGAATTGTCTGAGTGACGTTGCAATGACAGATATAGGCCTTTTTATGTCATCACATAACATGCAGAACTGTGTGAAAGAGAGTGTAGACTACAATGTGAACTATGGTCCATGCTTAAGGACAGAGCCCCAGAATGCGTTTATCACCTGCAATGAATGTGCCACACTAATGAAGGATGTTTATGTGGGAGGATGTGGGAGGTTTGGGGAGTGGGGCATATGGGAATCTCTATATTTTTTGTGTAAAATTTTTGTAATCTAGGTTTCTTTTAAAAATTAAAAAAAATTATAGAAAACCCACTTGATTATGGTATATATATATGCTGTTGGATTTGATTTGCAACTATTCTGTTGAGGATTTTGCATATACATTAGAGGAATTGGTCTGTAATTTTCTCTTCTTGTATTATCTTTATCTGGCTTTTTTATTAAGGTAATGTCGGCCTATAGAATGAGTTAAGAAGTGTTCCCTTACCTTTTGTTTGGAAGAGTTTCATCAGGATTGGCATTAATTCTTCTTTGAATGATCGGTAAAATTCACCTGTGAATCCAGCTGGTCCTGGGCTTCCCTTTGTTGGGACATTTTTCATGATTGATTCAATCTCTTTACTTGTAATTGTTCTGTTGTATTTTCTATTTCTTGGAGGTTAAATGTAGGTTGTTCATGTGTTTCTACGTCTTTGTCCATTTCATCGAAATTGTCTAATCTGTGGTATACAGTTCTTCATAGCATCCTCCTATGATCCTTTTTATATCCTTGCTGCCAGTAGTATTGCCATCCTTCTCAATTTTGATTTTGTTTATTTGCATCATCTCTCGATTTTCTTTGCAGGTCTAGCTAATTTTTTTTCCCAATTTTATTGATCTTTTCAAAGAACCAACTTTTATTTTTTAATGTTCTTTATAGCTTTTATTCTCTATTTATTCTTTATTCTTTATTTCTTCTTTAATCTTTGGTATTTCTTTCCTTATTATTGCTTTAGGTTTTGGTTGTTTTTCTTTTTCCAGTTCTTCCAGTTGTGCAGTTAGGTCTTTGATTTTAGCACGTTCTTCTTCTTTTAATGTTACCATTTAGGGCTATAAATTTCCCTCTTAGCATAGCCTTCAGTTCCTCTATTAATTTGGATATGTTGTGTTTTCATTTTCATTTGTTTCAAGATATTTACTGATTTCACCTGTAATTTATTCTTT
>JAQZBX010094202.1:0-12053 GCA_029593785.1 Cabassous unicinctus | reverse complement strand
TTTAGGAGGCATGGGACCCTAACCAGGACCTCCCATGTGGTAGGCAGACACCCAGCTAGTTGAGCCACATCGGCTTCCCTGTTATTTATTTTAATATACATCATTTTGTACATTATTACTTGGCAGTTGTAGTTGTGAATTGCTATTCATTTACAGTGACACATCAATGTTTTCGAGCAAATCCAAGTAGTAAGATATATAAAAAAGATAAGCATATTTAAACTTGATTATTTGGTTTCACAATTAGTCTGTTTACTTTGCTAATTATTCTGGCTTGCTGTAAAGGGCTTTCTCTGCTTGGAATATTAGTAAAAAGTTAAAAACAAGGAAAGATCTGATTTGCTGATGCTGGATACTATTATTTCTACTACATAGTAACAATGCTTTATATCCTTTAATTTAATAGCAATTTATTAAAATTTTAATATAACAAGGTTATCTAAGGAAGATCATAAAATGCAAGTTAAAGGGCAATGATATACAGTTAATGTAAGTGTATATGTGTTTTTGTGTATGAATATGTGTATATTTGCCTCATTATTCTTAAGAGGTTTTCACCTTATTTCTTGAATATCTCAAAGGGATAACAGTCAGGTAGCTAAATGCAGCCTAATATACTTCAAGATAATAAAAGCCAATTACACTATACATAAAACTAAGTAAAACTAAAATATGTAAACACAAAACAACCAAGCAACCAGCTAGTAATCACATGAATTGGCCCTGTGCTTTGATCAATATTTAAATACAATATAAACACTTAATAGCAAATGATTACAAATGTATAGCTGACATAAAGAGTAAAAACATAATGAGAGCTGCAGGTAAGATAATGAATTGAACACACATCTAATTTTGTTTACTCTTGAAACTCCACAAAGCAATCAGTTTTTCAAAGTTTTTTAAATGAAAAAAATGTCATACAAATGCAGGAGTAGAGATCTACCTCCTAGATTCAATGATTATCAAGAATTTATTGCATTTGCTTTATCTGTCCTTTTTACACTCCTTTTCCCCCCATTTTCTTAGTGGAATGATTCACAAATAAATCCTACAAGGAAATAATTCTCAAGAGGAATATAAGCTAAATGGACCTGTTATTTATTTTAGCATGAACAATAAAATTAAAGAGTTGGAAACAATCTCTATTCCCAATAATAATGAAAGAGTTAAATATAATGTTTCAATTTGAGACAAAAAAAAATGTAAATCCTAGACATCATGTCATTTTGCTCCTCTACATGGCTGCATGCATTTGCAAAAACAAAATTAAAAAAAGAAAACAGACATTTTCTTTTATGACTATGATGCCATTATCACATCTAACAAAATTAACAATTATTTGGTATAATCTTATACCCAGGTCATAATCAAATTTTCCCAATTGGTTCACAAATGTCTTTTTCAGTTGGTTTGTTGAACTGGGATAAAAACAAGGTCTACACTAGGGATTTGGTTGTCATGTCACAGAAATTTTTTAACTCTGGAGCATACGCTCCCTCCTCAGGTTTCTTTCCCCTACACCATTGATTTATCGCAAAAACCAGTGCAGGACTTCATCATGAATATAAAAAGACAACCTAGAGAATGGGAGAAAATATTTAGAAACCATGTATCCAATAAGGGTTTAATATTCAGAATATATAAAAAATTCCTATAACTCAACAACAAAAAGACAAATGACCCAATTAAATTTTTTAAATTCATACCAGTACAAAATTACCAATATAGAGTCAGAAACTAAAATACAAGTTATGAGTGGGAGTAGGGGATGGGGAATCAATGCCTAATTGTTACAGAATTTCTGTTTGGAGTGTTGGAAAAGTTTTAGGGATGGGTGATGGTGACGGTAGTACAACATTGTGAACGCAGTTAACAGCACTGAATTATATATTTGAATGTGGCCAAAAGGGGGAAATTTTAGGTTGTATATAATGTTACTAGAATAAAAAATTTTTTAAGAAACCATAGGATTATACAACACAAACAATGAACCCTAACATAAACTATGAATTATAGTTACAAGTAACATACTAAAGCAAAGTGTTAATAACAGGGGAGGTATTTGTATTTTCTGCATGATTTTTCTGTAAACTTACAACTTCTCTAATAAAAAAATTATAGGGGAGCGGATGTGGCTTAAGCAGTTGAGTGCCTCCTTCCCACATGGGAGGTCCCAGGCTCAATTCCTGGACTAGTACCTAAAAAAAAAAATTATATATATTAAAAATTCAGCTGTTCCTTGCAATGTTGCACATTCAGGATTTGTCACTTCCTTGAGTGACATTTAACTTGTTCCTCCATCCTCCATATTTCCCATAGTTGTAAATTAGTGCTCTATATTTGATTAGGTTCTGGGTTATTGTTTTTAGCAATAACACTTTACATTTGGTGCTGTGTGCTTTGTACTATATCACATTGAAAGGCCCATGATGTCGAGTTGTCCTACTTTTAGTTATGCTAAGATTTATCAATGGTTTTAGATGCTAACAACTTTGTCTTTCTTTTCATCTAATGGTTTCATCCACTGACGATCATTGCCTAAATCAATCATTTCATTTGGGATTACAAAATGGTTATTTTCAAATTCTATCAGTCATTCCTTCATTTGTAAGCTGGAATTAGTCTTTTTTTCCATATAATAAATGTTATTTATAGAGTAGTTTTAGATTGTTTAAAAGTTACATCAAAACTATAGGGGATTCCCATATACCTCATCCCAACCTTTCCCACAATTTCCCCTATTAATAACATCTTGCATCATTATGGTACATTTGTTACACTTGATGAACAAATATTGAAACATTACTTCTAATTAAGGTCTATAGTTCACAATATGCTTTATAGTTTTCACTGTACAATTTGACAGGATTTGGCAAAATGTATAATGACCTGTATCTGTCATTACAATGTCATGCAGAACAATTCCAAGGCCCTAAAAAATGCCCTGTGTTCCACTTAATCTTTCCTCCTCCTCCTCAAAGAACCTCTGGTAACCACTATCTTTATATCAGTGTTACAAGTTCTTCCGTTACTACAAAAATAATGTCTACTTTGGTCCATGGTTGCATTCTCCCCTTATGTTTGTTCATTCTTCAATCTTGAGGATTTGGGGATGGTGATGCCACTCTGCCTCAGATTGAGAGGGTGCTTAGATCTTATGGGGTAGATGGAACTGTTTTGCTTGCAGTTGTAGATACTCTCTGATTTTTGGGATGGTGGTTGTCTATCATCATCATTTTATTAGTTGTCCTGGGCGAGTCCAATGAGCTGGAGAGTAGGTGTTGGCTGCAACTCTGCTGAGATTCAGGCTCAACCAGCTTATGAACAGCCTGAAGATTTAAGTCTCTGGGACCACATATTTAATGGATATAGCGCTAATTGTAGGCTCAAATAAGAGGGATAGAAGAATCATGTGTAGGGAAGTTATAATTGATTCTAACTCTGTTACATTAGGGAAATAGATTCTCATATAATCCAAGGTAAGGCCCACCGATGGGGTGCTGATTTCATGGGGTTGTGGGCCTTGCCTTCATGTCTGGTGTCTCTACAGCCCTCGGGAGCACCCGTTTTGGTTTTGTTTACTGTGGCATGTAATTAATCATAAAAGAAAAAGAGATCGCTCTTCAGCTATGGTTATCTGAACACCCTGAAATACAGTTTATAGAGGAAACACAAAATGAATATCTAATTATTTCCTTTTAACTGTCAGTTTTAAGCTAAGGAGTTGGCAAATTTATTTTCAACAGTGTCCATTGATTTGTGGTTTTCTTTTTCCTTCTTCATTTTTATAAAATAATGGGTTTTTAAAAAATATTTATTGCATTCAGTATTCTTTTTGGTGCCAAAATTGCATCACATTTGGTCAATGGAAGCCTCTTTATTTTGGCTTCTGTGTCCTTCTGAGGTGACTCCTTCAATGTTTGAAAGCTTCCTTGCATTGTGGCACAATAAGATGTCTCAGACTAATTTTATATGTTTCCTGTCCCAGATCTGGCATTAGCCCTTCCTGTAAGGAATTCCATTTCTTTTTAGTGGGTAGTGGTATTTGGAGACGAAAATCTGGACGCTAGGAGTTCTCAATACTATTAGGTTGTCATTTCTTGTAGGTCTTTACAAAGCACGGAATTAGGAATTTTTTTTTTTTTTTGTAAAAAAAAGAATATCATGAGCTATTACTGATATTTTCAATTCTAATGCAATATTACAGGTGTTTTACTTCTTTGATTTTAATTTGTTTCTCTTTTATTCTACATATCTTACAATTACAATGAAATTTAAGATTTCTTTCTAGCTCTATTTGAACTTATATTCCACTAAAGACGTACAGTCACAATACTGTGTTCTGGGGTCATTTGACTATTTTCCCCCTTGATACAGAGTTAGGTATATCCATTTAGTGTGTGCACAATTATTTTTCTCTTTTTATGTATATATTATATATTTCCAAAATAGAGTATGTTCAATATATATTCAGAGAGATTTTTTTAAAGAAAATTTATTGACATATATCACTCATACATAAACAATAAGTGTATAGTAATAGTTGTGAACTTACAAAGCAAACATATATGATATCATACAGGGCTTTCGTATCTCACCCTACCACTAATACCTTCCATTGTTGTGAATCATTTTTAATTAATGATCAAAGAGCAGCCTCAAATTATTACTACTAACCAAAGTATCTTATATATGGTGTATTTTCCCCCCAACACACCCTATTATTATTATTATTTTTATATCATTTATATATGAACATACATAAACAATAAGTGTATAGTAAAAGTTATGAACTTAAAGCAAACATGCATATCATATAGGAGTCCTATATATCAATCCACCACCAATACCTTGTATTGTTGTGAGATATTTGTTACAAATTATGAAAGTATACTGTCAAAATCTTACTAGTAACTATAGTCCATATCTTACATTTGGTGTATTTTTTCCCCCAACCAACCCTAACATTACTTTTTAAAATATGTTTTTATTACAGAAGTTGTGAACTTACAAAACAACTGTGCACATGTGCAGAATTTCCATACAACACCCTTCTAGCAACACACCATACCGTGGTGGAACATTTGTTAAAGATTATGAGATAATATCAGCAGACTGTTACAACTAACCATGGTCCATAGCGTACATTTGACACACTTTTTCCATACTCCCCCATTATCAACACAGTACATCTTTGGCATAGATGCATTAATATTACAGTATTGCTGTTAACCTCAGTCCATAGGTCACTCCAGCTGTATTTTTCCCATGATTCTCCACATTCCCACCACCCTGCAATAGTGATGTACATCTGCTCTAGCTCACAAAGGACACTCTTGCATCTGTACCATCAGCCACAATTCTCATCCACCTCTGGGTTTACTGTGTTAGTCAGTCCCTAGATAATTCCCAAGCTTTCTTTCAATTGACATTTACATCTCTAGAATACCCTTTCCAGCCACATTACCATTTATAAACCAGCTGTTACTTACTATAATGTCACCATCAACTCTATTTCCACATTTTTACAGTAAAGTTAATTAAAACTTCTACATACATTAAGCATCAGTGGTCCATCTCAGTCCTCCTCTTATCTCCTTTAAGAATCCACCACCTACCACCAGGTCTTGAAGATGTTTTCCTACATTTTCTTCTAGAAGCTTTATGGTTCTTGCTTTTATATTTAGTTTTTTTATACATTTTGAGTTAATTTTTGTATAAGGTATGAGATAGGGGTCCTCTTTCTTTCTTTCTTTGGCTATGGATATCCAGTTCTTCCAGCACCATTTGTTGAATGGACTATTCAGCCCGAGCTGGGTGGGTTTGACAGGCTTGTCAAAAATCACTTGACCATAGTTGTGAGGGTCTGCTTCTGAATCATCAATTTGGTTCCATTGGTCTATATATCTGTCTTTATACCAGTACAATGCTTTTTCACCACTGTAGCTAGGTAATATGATTTAAAGTCTGGAAATGAGAATCCTCCAATTTTGCTTTTCCTTTTTAAGATGTTTCTGGCTATTCAGGACCTTCTACCCTTCCAAATAAATTTGATAATTGTGTTTTCCATTTATTTTAAAAATGCTAGTGGAATTTTTATCAGGATTGCATTGAATCTTTATATAAATTTAGGTAGAATTGACATCTTAATGATATTTAGTCTTCCAATCCGTGAGTATGGAATGTTCTTCCAATTATTTAGGTCTTTTTTTATTTCTTTAAAAAATGCATTGTAGTTTTCTGAATACAAATGGTTAAGATCCTTGGTTAAGTTTATTCCTAAATATTTGATGTAAATGGAATTTTTTTCCTGACTTCTTCCTCAGATTGCGCATTACTAATGTCTTTTAAAGTCTATTTCATTTGATATAAGTATAGCTTCTCTGGCTTTTTTTTTTCCTGGTTACTGCATGTGTAGAATATCTTTTTCCAGCCTTTCACTTTTGATCTATTGGCATCCTTGGGTCTAAGGTGAGTCTCTTGTAGACAGCAGATAGATGGCTCGTATTTTCTTATCCATTCTGCCAGTCTGTGTCCTTTGATTGGGGACTTTAATCCATTAACATTCAATGTTATTACTGTAAAGGCAGTTCTTATTTCACCCATTTTGACCTTTGAGTTTTATATGTCATATTTTATTTTAACCACTCTTTTGAGACTTTTGGTTACTTTTCCTGATAAAATCTTCATTTCTAGGCTCTCTTCCAAGTCTCTCTTTCCTGTCTTTTCTTCTCAGACTGTAGCACCTTTTAGTATTTCCTGCAAGGCTGGTCTCTTGTTATAATCTCTCTCAGTTTCTGTTTATCTGTGAATAACCTAAACTTGCCCTCATTTTTGAAAGACAGTCTTGTCAGATATAAGATTCTTGGCTGGAAGTTTTTCTCTTGCAGTATCTTAAATATATCATAACACTGTCTTCTTGCCTCCATGGTTTCTGATGAGAAATCTCACTTAATCTTATTGGGTATCCCTTATATGTTATGCATTGCTTTTCTCTTGCTGCTCTCAGAATTCTCTCGTCTTTGGCATTTGACATTCTGATTAGTATGTGTCTCAGAGTTGGTTTATTTGGATTTACTCAGATGGTAGTATGTTGTGCTTCTTGGACATGGATAGCTATGTCCTTCAATAGGGTTGGGAAATTTTCTACCATTATTTCTTCAAATATTCCTTCTGCCCCTTTTCTCTTCTCTTCTCCTTCTGGGACATCCATGACACATTGTTTGTACATCTCTGGCTGTTGTTTAGTTCCCTGAGACCTTGTTCAATTTTTTCCATTCTTTTCTTCATCTGTTCTTTTGTATGTTTGCTTTCAGAGGCCATTTCTTCAAGCTCACTATCTTTTTTTCTGCCTCCTCAAATCTGTTATTATATGATTCCAGTGTATTTTTAATTTCATTTATTGCACCTTTCATCCTCATGAGATCTGTTATTTTTCTATGTATGTTTTCAAATTCTTTGTGCTCATCCAATGTCTTCTTAATATCCTTAATCTCTTTAGCCATCTCATTGAATTTATTAAGGAAATTTGTTTGAACATCTATGATTAGTTGTCTCAACTCCTTTATGTTGTCTGGAGGCTTATCTTGTTTCTTTAACTGGGCCATATCTTCCTGTTTCTTGGTGTGGTTTGTAATTTTTCTTGGTGTTGTCTTGACATCTGGCTTACTAGATGTATTTATTCTGGGTGCAGTTTCTCTCTTTAGTTTAGGGCTTTCTTGCCCTTTCTCCCTTGCTGGTTGTGTAGCAGGCGCTAAGGATGTAGTTGATGCTGTAAGATGTGGAGGCTCAAGCTGCCTGCATTGCCCCAGGGACTGATGAAGCTTCTCCCACCTTTCTCCTTTGCCGGGGGTAGGGACAGAGCCACAGTCGTGTGTAATAATCCAAGTCGTGCAGGCCTAGACGGTAGTTGCAGAGCAAGACTGATGAAGCTTCATGCCCCTTCCTCCCCTTCCTGGGGCGGGGATGGAGCTGCAGGTGTGGGCAGCAATCTATGCCATGCAGGTCCAAATGACCACAGTTGCCCCAGTAGACTTCCGGCTATTCAATCTGTGTCAGTCGAATGTACCTGCAGTTACCCAGAGAGGCTGGTGCAGGGCCCACCAGCTTCCTCCCTGCCAGAGGTGCGGCTGAAGCCTAGGCTAGGGCTGCAGTATGATTTGGACAGAAAGAAGCCAGTCCCTACCATCACTGTGATCTTCAATCAGTCTGCCTTCCCCTCATACCGGAGGCAGAGTTAAAATGGTGGCTATCAGCCTCTTTCCCACTTGGACAGTTTCAAACTTTAGCTGTTCTTAGGGTTATACTTTAGCTAGCCAAATTTACTAATCAGTAGCTGAAGTCGGTAGCCAATTGTCTATTCCTCCCCCGTTTTTGGGAAACGGAACTTCCAACTCCAGCCACAGAATAGCTCCTGAGGTGGCTTGCACCGCCAGAGTAGGATGATCACCAGCCTCCCAGCGTGGCCTGTATTTTCTTGGAGCTGGCACAGGACCCCCAGCTTCCTCCCTGCTGGAGGTGGGACTGGGGCTTAGGCTAGAGCTTCAATTTGATCTGGATGGAAAGAGGTTGGTCCCTACCAGCACTGCGATCTTCAGTCCATCCCACTTCCCCTCATGCCAGGGGCAGAGTTAAAATGGCGGCTACTGGCCTCTTTCTGACTTGGACAGGTTCAAACTTTAGCTGTTCTTAGGATTATACTTTAGCCTGCCGAATTTACTAATCAGTAGCTGAAGTTGGTGACCAACCATCACTTCCTCCTCCGTTTTTGGGAAGCGAGCTTCCAATTCCAGCCACAGAACAGCGCCCAAGGCAGCTTGTGCCGCCAGTGGAGTATGGGCACTGGCCTCCAGGGCGTGGAGTGCTCTACTTACGAATCTTCTCTGCAGATGGGCAGTGTCCTCCTTCCATTCTTTCAGGGATGTTGCAGGATGCGCTTCTGGTCTCTTGGAGCCCCCAAACAAGTGCTTTAGATAGCTCTGGGTGATTACTAACTGCCGTGTAGCATGAGCTGACTCTAGGAGCTCCTTATTCTGCTGCCATCTTGCTTGTTGTCTCTTCAGAGAAGTTTTATTTAAATCTCTGTCCTCTTTTGCCTGCTCCCTCTCTCCTACTATAGGTAGCAATTTTTTATTAATTTTTGACTTATCTTCCCAGTGTCTCTTTTTGCAAATAATAGCAATTATATATAGAGAGAGTTGTATCACTTCCCTTAGTAAAATGTTTTATATATATCCATATATAATATATATATAAACACATACATATATAAAAATTCTCCTTTTTGCATTTTAACAATATATCTTGGAAAGGGATTTTTAAAAAATCAGTCATGAACCCAAAGATATGAGGCTATCAGAAGAAGAGTTAGCAATAACAAAAAGTTGTAAGCTAGAGAACCGATGACTTAGTAGCCTTAAGAAAGTTAAGTCCTAAGCTAGAATGTGGGGAAATATGAGAACTAGTTTGATTTTTAATTCAGAATTTTCAAAAGCCCCTGGTATTGGGGTCCAATTACTCTGAAGCAAAACTGAAGGGAGAGTCCTAAAAGAAGAATTGGGTGAAAATGTATTTAAGAACCACTAATCCTCTCCTCAACTTCATGCAGCTGGGCAAATGTCCCTTCTCCACTCTGACACAAAACTGGCTTTGTTCTCTAGATAGGATATAATGGGTTCTCTGGCCTAGAGGATACAAGTCATGGTTGAGTGCCTGGGTAACAAACTAAAATGTTGTTAGAGTAAACGTATGCATGTTTTTTTAAAATTTTTTATTTATCCCCCCCTTGCTGCTTGTGCTGCTGTGTCCATTCGCTGCATGTCTTCTCTTGTCTGCTCATCTCCCCCTTGCTGTGAGGTCTTGCCGCATCAGCCCACGGCGCCGCGTGAGCCGGCCTGCCCTCACAAGGAGGGGCCAGAAAGCGAACCAGGGGCCTCTCATATGGTAAACGGGTGCTCTATCCATTGCGCCACACCCGCTTCCTGCCGTGAGGTTGCTGCATCAGCCCACCGCACCGCTCAGGCTGGCGTGCCCTCACAAGGAGGCCTCGGGACGCGAACCCGGGCGTCCCATATGGTAAATGGGGGCTCTATCCACTGAGCCACACCCGCTTCCCAACGTATGCATGTTGAATTCTGAGACACCCCTCCCACCCCCTGCAACCTTTTTACCCCACATGGGGGAAATCTGACCATCCCAAGAGAAACTGATGTTAGGGTTTCCCTGAAGCAGAGCCAGATCATCCTACAAGTTACCTCACATTCAATAAACCCCACTCTGGTGCTCAGAGTGTCCAACTGGTTTTTTTAGTCTCATTTTTAAACATGAGCAGAAAATGAAATATTCCCCTCCCCCTGAAGAAAGCTGCTATTAAATAACATAAAACAAATGAAAATTGAATTGAAGAGGCTATACAAAGAACAATTTTAAAAACCAACCAACCAAAACCTTATCATTAATAATTTCAGAGTTAAGAGAATATATGGCATCAATGAAACAGCAATAGGATAATATTTTTAAAAAATAAAGCGCCATTCTGGCTACCTCCCAGCCTGTTCAATCAACTTTCTCACTATGCAAAGTTCAACCATGGAAGACTAATACTGTATGTAGTGCCTGCTGCTTCAACACCTGCTGCAACCACTCACTACACCCTCCCCAATTGGTGCATTTCCAGGGAGCAAGACAGAGTGAAGACCTAGCTTTGACTCTAGGTCTCCAAAGGAAGGAAAACGATGTTCCTAGCAAGTTTTAAATTTCCACATAAAAGCAGCACTTCTAAGCAAGTAGCTTTCTAGATTTGGAATAGGTTGAGAGAAGAGATGGTAGGGACAGCCTTTGGAAGAAGTCCACATTCTCCCAGGACCCCTATATCCATTCTGGTCTTTTCTGTGGCATGATGCTTTTTAATAGAAATTTTATTTTTAATGCACTTCAGTCAATCATGTGAATGAATGGTTCTAAGTTGGAAAAGCTGTGCTAGTTTTACAGATTATCTCAATGGTGTGGATTATATCAAAACTGGATGGCCATGATTTGACTGACTAACCTACTGACCTCTAATACCATGGTGAAACTAGTTTGGGAGAAAACAGCTTTTACTGTTTTTTTTTTGTTGTTGTTTGTTTGTTTGTTTGTTTAATCACTCCTTTACCCTATCAATTTAACAAGGAAAATAGTAATTGTGACAATAAAATGTTTCTTCAAAAAAATAAAAAAATAGAATAAATTTAAGCACCAGATTGCAAAGAAGAGCCCTTGAAAATTAAAAACATGTTAGAAGAAATGAAAAATTCAAAGGAGGGTTGGAAGACAATGTTAAGAAAATATTCCAGGTAAACAGCAAAAAGACAAGACATGGAATATTTGAGGTGAAAGCTAAAGACAATTAAAGGCTTAGTTCGGGAGGTATAATGTTAAATGATTAAGGATTCCAGAAAGAGAGAACAGAGAAAATGGAGGGACTGAAAGGGCTCCCTGAATGGTTGACAATTGGGAACAAACTATCAGGAAGGAAAAAACAAAAAACCAGAAACAAAAACCCAACAATATACAAAAGATAATCAAAATGGCTTCAGGGTTCTCATTAGCAACATTGAAAGCTAGAAGATAATGAAGCAATGCCTCCCAAATTCTGAAGAAAATTTATTTCCAACTTACAATTCATCTCAGTCATGCTAATAATCAAGTGTGATAATAAAGAAATGGTCAGATGTGGCAGGTCTCAAAAATTTTGCAACTGGAGAATTATGTTACACCAAAATGGAGTGTAAACCAAGAAAGAGGAAGACATAGTATATAGGAAGCAGGAGATTCAAGTTGGGAGATAAAGGGGTGCTGATGTTGAAAAAAGCAGTTCTGGTGGTTTAAAGCTATATGTACCCCCAGAAAATCATGGTCTTAGAGCTAATCCATTCCTATGGGTATAAACCAATTGTAAGCAGGACCTTTTGATGAGATTACTTCAGTTAAGGTGTGGCCCAAGGTGGGTCTTAATTTTAACTCTTACTGGAGTCCTTTATAAAAGAATAAAATTCAGATGGGGGGGGGGG
>JAQZBX010094201.1:0-12056 GCA_029593785.1 Cabassous unicinctus | reverse complement strand
ATCCACCAAGAAGAAATAACTCTCATAAATATTTATTTAAATATTTATAACTATCATGATGATGCCCCAAAATACATGAGGCAAACACTGGCAAAACTTAAGGGAGAAATAGACTTCTCTACAATAATAGTTGGGGACTTCAATACAACATCTAAACAGAATATCAATAAGGAATCAGGGAACATGAATAAGATGATAAACTAAACCTAACAGATATATACAGAAAATTGCATCCCCAAACAACAGGATATATCATTCTTTTCAAGTGCACATGTTTCATTGGATAGACCACATGTTGGGTTCCAAAACAAGCCTCAAAATATCATCTCTGACCATAATGGAATGAAGCTGGAAATCAATTACAGGCAGAGAACTGGAACATCCACAAATTTATAGAAGGTAAATAACACAGTCTTAAATGATCAGTTGGTCAAAGAAGAAATTGCAAGGGAACTAATAAATATCTTGAGGTGAATGAAAATGAGAACACAATATCAAAACTTACAGCATATAGTGAAGGCAGTGCTGAGAGAGAAATTTATAGCCCAAAATGCTTACATTAAAAAGAAGAGCTAGCACATTATTTTACTGTTGAATTGTAGGGTTTCTTTATATATTCTGGATATTAAATCCCTTATCGGATATGTGGTTTCCAAATATTTTCTCCCATTGCGTAGGTTGTCTATTCTCATTTGTGATGAAGTCCTTTGATGCACAAAAGTTTTAAATTTTTGATGGGCTCCCATTTATCCATTTCTTTTGTTGCTTGTGCTTCAAGTGTAAAGTCTAATAAACTATTGCCTAACACAAGGTTCTGAAGATGTTTCCCTATGCTGTCTTCTAGGAGTTTGATATTTCTAGTTTTCATATTAAGGTCCTTGATCCATTTTGAGGTCATTTTTGTATATGTTGTGAGTTAGGGATCCTCTTTTTTTTTTGCAAGTGGAAATCCAGTTTTCCCAGCACCATTTATTGAAGAAACTATTCTTTCCAAATTGAGTGGTCATTGCCCCTTTGTCAAAAATCAGTTCGACATAAAATGTGAGGTTTGATCTCTGAGCTCTCAATTCTATTCCATTGGTATAGTGGTCCTTGTGCCATTACCATGCTGTTTTGATTAGCATGGCTTTGTTTTAAGTTTTAGGATCAGGAAAAGTGAATCCAACTTCATTCTTCTTTTTCAGGATGATTTTAGCTGTGGGGCTCCATACCCTTCCATATAAATTTGATGATTGGGATTTCCATTTCTACAAAGAAGGTTGTTGGAATTTTGATTGGAATTACATTGAATCTATACTTTGCTTTGGGTAAGATTGATATCTTAATGATATTTAGGCTACAAATCCATTAGCATGGAATGTCCTTTGATTTATTTAGGTCTTCTTTAATTTCTTTTAGCAATATTTTGTACTTTTTTATTTATCAGTCATTTAAATCTGTGGTTAGATTTATTCCTAGATATTTGATTCTTTTAGTTGCTATTGTGAATGGAATTTTTTTCTTGATTTCTTCCAATTGTTCATTGCCTGTGTATAGAAACACTATTGATTTGTTGGTGTTTTTCTTTTACCCTGCCACTTTGCTGAATTCATTTATTAGATCTAGGAACCTTTTTATGAATTTTATGTATAGAGGATCATGTCATTGCAGATAGGGAAAGTTTTAATTCTTCATTTCCAATGTGGATGCCTTCTATTTATTTTTCTTACCTAATTGCTCTGGCAAGAACTTCCAACACAATGTTGAATAATAGTGGTGACAGTGGGCATAGTTGTCTTGTTCCTGATCTTGGGGGAAGAGTTTTCAGTCTTTCACCATTAAGGAGGATATCAACTGTAGGCTTTTCATAGATGACCTTTATCATGTTGAGGAAGTTTTCTTCTACTCCTGGTGTTCTAAGTGTTTTTAACAAGAAATGGTGCTGTATTTTGTCAAATGCCTTCTTCATCGATTGAGATTATCATGTGGGTTTTTCATTCTGTTAATGTGGTGTATTACATTAATTGATTTTCTTTTAACTATGCTGTTGGATGTGGTTTGCTAGTACCTTTTTGAGGATTTTCGTCTATAATCATGAGAGATATTAGTCTGTAGTTTACTTTTCTTGTGGTATCTTTATTTGGTTTTGGTATAAGGGTGAAGTTGGCCTTATAGAATGAATTAGGCAGTGTCCCTCCTCTTCGATTCTTTGGAATAGTTTGAACAGAAATGAAGTTAAGTACTCTTGGCATGTTTGGTAGAAATCCCCTGTGAAGCCATCTGGCCCTTGGCTTTTCTTTGTTGGGAGGTCTTTGGTTACTAATTCAATCTCTTTCCTAGTAAATTTGTTTGTTGAGATATTTTATTTCTTCTTGAGTCAACGTAAGTAGTCTTTGTGTTTATAAGAATTTGTTCACTTCATCCAGCTATCAATTTATTGGCATACAGTTTTTCATAGAATCCACTTATAGTCCTTTATATTTCAGCAGGGTCAGTATTAATGCCCCCCTTTACATTTCTGATTTTCATTTTTATAATTTCTCTTTTTTTCTTTATCACTCTTGTTAAAGGTTATTAGATTTTCATGATTTTTTCAAAGAAATAACTGTTGGTTTTGTTGATTCTCTCTATTGTTTTTGCTTTCTATATCAATTATCTCCACTCTAATCTTTGTTATTTTCTTTCTTCTGCTTGTTTTGTGTTTAGATTGCTCTTCTTTTTTTCTAATTCTTCCAGTTTTGAGGTTAGGTCTCTGATTTGAAGTGTTTCTTCTTTTTTTCTTTATTTTTAAAGAAGTTGTAGATAACATAAAAGTTTCATTGAAAATATACAGATTACCTTATGCCCCAACTCCTCCCCCCTCACATTCTCCCCTATTAATCTTTAATTAGTGTGGTACATTTGTTACAATTGATGAAGACATATTGAAGCATTGCTACTAAACATGGTCTATAGTTTACAGTTGGTTTACACTTTGCACCACACAATTTTATAGGTTTTGACAAAATGTATAATGTCCTGTATCCATCATTGCAATATCATGCAGAACAATTCCAATGTCCCCCAAATGCTCCATGTTACACTTATTCTGCCTTCTCCCTCCCCTCAGAACCTCTGGTGACCACTGTTTTTATACAAGTTACAAGTTCTTCCATTACCAAAATAATAATAAGTCTACTTTGGTCCATAGTTGCATTCCCCCCTTATGTTTGTTCATTCCTCAATCTTGAGGATTTGGGGATGGTGATACTCACTCTGCTTCTGATAGAGAGATGGCTTAGATCCCACGGGACAGATGGATGGAATTGTCCTGCTTGCAGTTGTAGATACTCTCTGTTTTTTTGACATGGGCATTGTCCATCATCATCATTTTGTTAGTTGTCCTGGGTGCCTCTGATGAACTGGAGAGTAGGTGTTGGCTGCAAATCTGCAAAGATTTAGGGCTCAATTGACATAAGAACAGACTGAAGATTTAAATCTCTGGGACATATATTTAATGGGCATAGTGCTAATTATACATTCAAATAAAAGGGGCAGAGAACTATTTGTAGGAAAATTATAAATGAGTCTTACTCTGTTACATTGGGGAGACAGGTTAACATATATTCCAAGGTAAGGCCCACCAATGGGGTGCCAATTTCCGGTGGTTGTCTGCCCCACCTATAGTGTCCAGATGTCTCTAGAGCCTTCAGGAGCACTCCTGCTTGAGCATTGTTTACTATGACAATCGGTGAGATCCTTCTGAGATTTGCATAAGCGTAACCTCTGGAATGACCTCCCGACTCACTTTGATATCTCTTAGCCAAAAAAACTCATTTGTATTTAATATCTCCCCCTTTTGGTCAAGGTATTTTTCCAAATGCATTACTAGTTAGTAATCCCTCAGTACCAGGGAAGCTTATCTTTAGGAGTCATATCCCATGCTGGGGGGAAGGCAGTGCTTGTACTTCTAAACCTTATTGTGTAAAATTGAAACTTAGCCTAGTAATATATACTGCCTAAGAGTTATGTCCTTGTTACTCAAATGTGGCCTCTCTCTAAGCCTAACTCAGCGTATAAGCTCAGTCTTTCTTCTTTTTTAATGTAAGCATTTAGAGGTATAAGTTTCCCAATCAGCACTGCCTTCAGTACATTCCATAAGTTTTGGTATGTTATATTTTCATTTTCATTTGCCTCAAGATATTTCCTAATTTCACTTCTGATTTCCTCTTTTACCCATTGGTTGTTTAAGTGTATGTTGTTTAATTTCCACATATTTGTGAATTTTCCATTTCTTCCTGTTATTGATTTCTAGCTTCATTCTGTTGTGGTAAGACAGTATACATTGTATGATTTCAATAATTTTGACTTTATTAATACTTGTTTTGTGACACAACATTTCATCTATCCTGGAGACTGATCCATGTGCACTAGAGAAGAATGTATGTTCTGTCTTTTTGTTAGGTGACGTGTTCTATATATGTCTGTTAGGTCTAGTTGGTTTAGTGTATCATTCAAGTCCTGCATTTACTTATTGCTCTTCTGTCTAGATGTTCTATCCATTATTGAGAAGGGTGTGTTAAAGTCTCCTACTATTAATGTAGAACTGTCAATTTCTCCCTGACAACTGTCAGTATTTGCTTCATATATTTTGGGGCTCTGCTGTTCACTGAATATATATTTATAATTGTTACATCTTCCTGTTGAATTGTCCCCTTTATCAGTATATAATGACCATTTTTGTCCCTTGTAACTGTTTTTGACTTAAAGTCTATGTTTCAGTTTGCCAAAGGGGTGCTGATGCAAAGTACCCGAAATGTGTTGGCTTTTATAAATGGTATTTATTTGGGGTAAAAGATTACAGTTCCAAGGCCGTGAAAAGCCCAACACAAGGCACCATAAGAGGTTCTTTCTCACCCAAGTCAGCTGCCATGCGTTGAAGGAAGATGGCAGGTGATCTCTGCCTGGTCTCTGCCTTCCCCTCTGGGCTGTACCTTCTCATGGAGCTCAACTGAGGGCAATCAGGCAAAACCAGGCATAGGGCTTGTCTCTTACCAGGCCTTTTCTCTCAAGCTCCCTGCTCTGCATTCTTCCTGATTTCAGCTGCAAGCTATCAGCAAATGGCTCATCTCTCTCTGGGGCCTCTGCTCCTTGAGCCTCTCCTTTCTGTCACAAAAATGGCAGAGCTCTCTTTTCCAGTGTGTCTCCATTTTTTTTTGGAACCCAGGAAGAGGATGGAGACTCAACAGGAGTCATGCATTACTGAAGTAGTCAAATTGAAAAAAGGTTCACACCCACAGGAGTGGGCCAGTCCACAAACATAATCTTTCTTTTTTGGGGATTCATAAAATAAACTGCCACAGTGTAGTTTATCTAATATTAGTATAGGCACCCTGGCCCTATTTTTGTTACTACTTACATGGTATATATTTTTTCCATCCTTTCACACTCATCCTACTTGTATCTTTGAATATAACGTGAGTCTTTTGAAGACAGCATATAGTTGGGTCATGTTTTTTAATCCACTCTGCCAATCTCTGCCTTTTGACTGGAAAATTTAATCAATTTATACTTAAAGTCATTACTGATAATATAGGACTCTCTTTTGCCATTTTGCTATTTGCCTTTGTGAGTCTTATACTTTTTTTGTCCCTCATCCTCCCATTAATGCTTACTTCTATATTTGTTTTGTTGTTGTACCATATTGAGCACCTTCTCATTTCTATCTGGATATATTTTCCATCTATTTTCCATGTAGTTACCATAGGGTTAAAATTTAACATCCTAAATAAATAACAGTCATATTTGTTTGATACCAACTTAATTTTTTAAAAATTTATTGAAGTATATCACTCATACATGAACATACATAAACAATAAGTGTGTAGCAATAGTTGTGAACTTACAAAACAAACATACATAACATCATACAGGGCTCTCATACCTCACCCTACTACTAATACCTTGCATTGCTGTTAAACATTTTTAACTAATGATTAAAGAGCATCCTCAAAATATTACTACTAATCAAAGTATTTCCCCCCAACACACCCTATTATTATTATTTTTATATCATTTATACATGAACATACATAAACAAAAAGTGTATATTAAAAGTTGTGAACTTACAAAGCAAACATTCATAACATTATACAGGGGTTCCATACATCAACCCTCCACCAACACCTTGCATTGTTGTGAGACATTTGTTAGAAATTATGAAAGAATATTGTCAAAATCTTACTACTAATTTTAGTACTTATCTTACATTTGGTGAATTTTTTCCCCAACCCACCCTATTATTATTTTTTAAATATATTTTTATGACAGAAGTTGTAAACTTACAAAACAATCATGCACGTGTGCAGAATTCCCGAATAACACCCCTCTATCAACACACCACACCATGGTGGAATATTTGTTACAGATTATGAGATAATATCATCTAATTATTACCAGGTCCACAGCGTATATTTGGCACACATTTTCCATACTCCCCCATTATCAACACAGTACATCTTTGGTGTAGATGCAAGAATATTGCAGTATTATTGTTAACCACAGTCCATAGGTCACTCCAGTTGTATTTTTCCCACGCTTCTCCACATTTCCACCACCCTGCAATAGTGATGTACATCTGCTCTAGCTCATAAAGGACACTTCTGCATCTGTACCATCAACCACAATTCTTATCTACCTCTGGGTTTACTGTGCTTACTCAGTCCCTAGATTATTCTCTAGCTTTCTGTCAATTGGCATTTACATCCCTAGACTACCATTTTCAGTCACATCCGCATTTATAAACCAGCTGTTGCTCGCTATAATGTGTTACCATCAACTCTGTACATTTCCACACTTTTACAGTAGAGCTAATTAAAACTTCTACATACATTAAATATCGTAGTCCATTTCAGTCCTCTTATCTCCTTTAAGAATCCACCACCTACCACTAGGTCTTGAAGATATTTTCCTACATTTTCTTCTAGAAGCTTTATGGTTCTTTTGCATTTAGGTTTTTTATTAATTTTGAGTTAATTTTTGTATAAGGTGTGAGATAGGGGTCCTCTTTCCTTCTTTTACTATGGATATCCAGTTTTCTCAGAACCATTTTTTGAATGGACTATTCTGCCTGAGCTGGGTGAGTTTGACAGGCTAGTCAAAAATCACTTGACCATAGTTGTGAGGGTCTCTTTCTGAACCAATTTGGTACCATTGTTCTATGTGTCTGTCTCTATGCCAATACCATGCTGTTTTTACCACTGTAGCTAGGTAATATGACTTAAAGTCCAGAAATGAGAGTCCGCCAACTTAACTTTTCCTTTTTAAGATGTTTCTGGTTATTTAGGACCCCTTATCCTTCCAAATAAATTTGATAATAATGTTTTCCATTTATTTAAAAAATGTTAGTGGAATTTTTATCAGGATTGCATTGACTCTGTGTATCAATTTGAGTAGAATTGACATCTTAATGATATTTAGTCTTCCAATCTGTGAGCATGGAATGTTCTTCCAATTATTTAGGTCTTTTTTTTTTCTTTCTTTTTTCTTTTAACAATGAGTTGTAGTTTACTGAATACAAGTGCTTTCCATCGTTGGTTAAATTTATTCCTGAATATTTGAGTTTTATCTGTCATATTTTATTTTCACCACTCTTTTGACAGCTTTAGGTATTTTATTTATATAATCTTCATTTCTAGACTCTCTTCCAGGCCTCTCTTACCTGTATTTTCTTTTCAGACTGTAGCACACCCTTTAGTATTTCCTGCAAAGCAGGTCTCTTGGTTACAAACTCTCTCAGTTTCTGTTTATCTGTGAATATTCTAAACTCGCCCTCATTTTTGAAAGAAAGTCTTGCCAGATATAAGATTCTTGGTTGGAAGTTTTCTTTTGAAGTATCTTAAATATATCATATTTTTTCTTTCCTACATGGTTTCTAGTGAGAAATCAGAATTTAATCTTATTGGGCATCTCTTATATGTTATGCATTGTTTTTCTCTTGCTGCTCTCAGAATTCTCTCTTGTCTTTGGCATTTGACATTCTGATTAGTATGTGTCTATTAAGATTTTTTCAGATGGGTGTAGGTCATCCTTCTTGGACATGGATATCTATCTCCTTCAATAGAGTTGGGAAATTTTCTACCATTATTTCTTCAAATATTCCTTCTGCCCCTTTTCCCTCCTCTTCTCCTTCTGGGACACCCATGGCATGTATATTTGCATGTCTCTTGCTGTCATTTAGTTCCCTGAGACCTTGTTCAAGTTTTACCAATCTTTTCTTCATCTGTTCTTTTGTATGTTCACTTTCAGAGGCCATTTCTTCAAGCTCACCAGTCCTTTCTCCTGCCTCCTCAAATCTGCTATTATATGATTCCAGTGTATTTTAAATTTCATTTATTGCACCTTTTATTCCCATGAGATCTGCTAAAATTTTCTATGTATGCTTTCAAATTCTTCTTTGAGCTCATCCAATGTCTTCTTAATATCCTTAATTTCTTTAGCCATCTCATTGAATTTATTAAGGAGATTTGTTTGAACATCTATGATTAGTTGTCTCAACTCCTTTATGTCATCTGGAGGCTTATCTTGTATCTTTAACTGGGCCATATCTTCCTGTTTCTTGGTGTGAATTGTAACTTTTTGTTGGTGTCCTGGCATCTGGCTTACTAGAGTATTTATTCTGGGCTGCAGTTTTTGTCTTTAGTTTAGGGCTTCCTGCCCATTCTCCCCTGCTGGTTGTGTAGTAGAAGCCAAGGATGTAGTTGGTCCTAAAAACTGTGGAGGCTCAAGCTGCCCTCATTGCCCCAAGGGCCAATGAAGCTTCTCCCAACTTTCTCCTTTGCCAGGGGTAGGGACAGAGCCACAGGTATGTGGAATAATCCAACTCATGCAGGCCTAGAATGTAGTTGTCCAGAGACACTGATGAAGCCTCATGCTCCTTTCTCCCCTGCCTGGGGCGGGGATGGAGCTGCAGGTGTGGGCAGCAATCTATGCAGTGCAGGTCCAAGACGATTGCAGTTGCCCCCGTAGACTTCCAATTATTCAGTCTGTGCCAGCTAAATGTACCTGCAGTTACCTGGATAGGCTGGTGTAGGGCCCACCAGCTTCCTCCATGCTAGAGGTGGGGCTGAAGCCTAGTTTAGGGCTGCAGGCCAATCTGGGTGAAAGAAACCAATCTCTACCATCACTGGGATTTTCAGTCAGTCCGGCTTCCCCTCTTGATGGAGGTGGAGTGAAAATAGCAGTTACTGTCGTCTTTCTGACTTGGACAGGTTCAAATGTTAGCTGTTCTTAGGGTTATACTTTAGCCAGCCGAATTTACTGATCAGTAGCTGAAATTGGTGGCCAACTGTCTCTTCCTCCCCTGATTTTGGGAAATGGAGTTTCTAATTCCTGCCACAGAATAGCTCCTGGGATGGCTTGCGCTGCCAAAGTAGAATGATCACTGGCTCCTCCGCAGCATGGCCTGTAATTTCTCAGAGAGCCTGGTGCAGCTCCCCCCAGCTTTCTCTCTGCCCGAGGTGGGCCTGGGGCTTAGGCTAGAACTGCAATCTCATCTAGATGGAAAGAAGCCGGTCCCTACCAGCACTGTGATTTTCAGTCAGCCCCACTTCCCCTCCTATCAGGTGTGGAGTTAAGACAGCAGCTACCGGCCTCTTTTTGACTTGGACAGGTTCAAACTTTGGCTGTTCTTAGGATTATACTTTAGCCCACTGAATTTACTAATCAGTAGCTGAAGTTGGTGCCCAACCATCTCTTCCTCCCCCGTTTTGGGGAAGTGGAGCTTCCAATTCCAGCCGCGGAACAGCTCCCGAGGAGGCTTGTGCCTCCTATGGAGGATGGGCACCGGCCTTGGCCTTCGTGATGTGGAGTGCTCTATTTACGAATCTTCTCTGCAGATGGGCAGTCTCCTCCTTCCATTCTTTCAAGGATGTTGCAGGATGCACTTCTGGTCTCCTAGAGCCCTCAAACAAGTGCTTTAGATAGCTCTGGGTGATTACTAACTGCCCTGTAGCAGGAGCTGATTCTAGGAGCTCCTTTTTCTGCTGCCATCTTGCTGGTTGTCCAAACTTAAATTTAATAGCATGACAATATATTTTTCCTATACCTCTCTGTTCCCTCATCATTTTTTGTACTTGTTACCACTTATATCTTTGTACATTGTATGTCAAAAAATATAGATTTATCCTTACTTTTTTATGCACTTGCATTTTAGCACCTGTAGAAAGTAAGAAGTGAAGTTACATACCAAATAATGCAATACAATACTATTGGCATTTATTATTACCCAAATGGTTACATTAACAACAGGTCTGTATTTCTTTATGCTGTTCTGAACCACAGTCTATTGTCCTTTCCTTTCATTCTGAAGAACTGCATTTTGCATTGCTTGTAGGGAAGTTTTTGTAGTGATGTACTCCTTCAGCTTTTGTTTATTAGAGAATGTCTTAATCTCTCCCTTATTTTTGAAAAAGAGTCTCACTGGATATAAAATTCTTGACTGGCAGTTATTTTCTTTCAGCAATTTGTTTTTCAATCCTCTGCCTTCTTCCCTCCATGGTTTCTGATGAGAAATCAGCATTCAGTCTAATTGGGACTCCCTTGCTTTCAGAACTCTCTCCTTGTACTTTGCATTTGATAGTGAAAACAGTATATGAGGGGATGTATTTTTCTTCATGTTTCTCCTGTTTGGTATTCTCTGAGCTTGGATGTGCATATTCAGGTCTTTTTCTAAGTTTAGGAAGTTCTCTGTCATTATTTCTTTGAATAATCCTTCTGTCTCTTTCTCTCCTTCTTCTCCTGGGACTCCCTTAATGCATATATTGGTTTGCTTTATGGTATCCCATAGTTTTCTTAGGCTATTTTCACTTTTAATATCTCTTTTTTCTTTCTGCTCCTCAGTCAGACTCATTTTAAGTGTCTTGTCTTTAAGTTCACTTCTTTCTCAGCTGAAACTGGCCAGGGACCCATGAAGGGGCGCAGACCGGCTCCAAATTGCCCTGGGTAAGGGATCATGAAGGGCACCAAAAATTTCACTGATGGCTCCCAAAAGCTGTGCTTCCTGGCCTGCCCAGCAAATGCAGCCCTTCAGCTAACTTTGCCCACAGGCTTGAGGAAACACTGCATCTTTAAATTTCCACCAACTCTGTCCATGTTTGGGGAGGGTTGAAACAAAGATCCCACTGCCTTTGTCTGAGGCAAAGCTTCCGACAAAGCTTTTCACTTCTCAAAAGCTGAAATAAGAGATTGTCTGTGCCCACTTGTGTTCTTGGGGAAGAGGAATTTTATGTCCCTCTCTGTCACCAGCTAGTTACCAGGGACAGGAACCAAGGTGGCTTTCCATGAGAGTAGGGGTTGGGCACCAGTATCCACTATAGGGAGAGAGAAATTTACTGTTGTTTACTGTAGTTTATCAGCCTCTTCCTCCCATTCTTTCCCGTATACTGCCCAGTGTTCTTCTGGCCTCCAGAGTTGCTGCCTGTTTAATTGTTGTTTTTGTGGAAATACTGAGTCTTCAAGCTCCCTACTCTGCCATCTTCCCTGGAAGTCTTGATCGGCTTCCTGAATTTTTTTATTTGTTGTCTATAATTAATTTAGGAAAGTTCTCAGCCATTTTTATTTCAAATATTTCTTCTGCTTCTTTCTATTTTCCTTTTGGCATTCCAAATTATACATAAGGAACACATTTTTAAATTGTCAAAGCACTCTTGAATATTCTGTTCTTTTTGCTCCTTTTTCTTCTTCACTTTGTGAGGTTTCTGTTGACCTATCTTCACGTTCACGGATTTTTTCCCTCAGCTGTATCAAGTCTGCTAAGGAGCCCATAATAGATATTCTTCATTCATTATGTTACAGTTTTTTAAAAATATATTTTTTATTTTTTAAATAAATATTTAGAGTACATAAGTATTACATAAAAATATAGGGGATTCCCATGTGCCCTGCTCCTTATACCTCCCATATTTTCCCACATTAACAATATCCTTCATTAGTGTGGTACATTCATTACAATTGATGAAAACATTTTGGAGCATTGCCACTAAGCATGGATTATAGTTTACATTGTAGTTTACACTCTCTCCCACAAAATTTTGTAGGTT
>JAQZBX010094200.1:0-12055 GCA_029593785.1 Cabassous unicinctus | reverse complement strand
GCTTTGGGTTTGGTTTAAGGTTCTTTTTCTAGTATCTCCAGTTGTTCACCTAGACCTTTGATTTTAGCTTTTTTTTCTTTTTTAATATAGGTGTTTAGGGCTATAAACTACCCTCTCAGGACTGCCTTCACTGTATCCCATAAGTTTTGATAAGTTGTGTTCTTGTTTTCATTTGTCTCAATATATTTACTAATTTCACTTACAATTTCTTCTTTGACTCAGTGATTATTTAGGACTGTGTTGTTCAGACTCCACACATTTGCGAATTTACTTTTTTCCTGTCTGTTATTGATTTCATTCCATTATGATTCCATATTCCATTATGATCTGAGAAGATGCTTTGTATATTTTCAGTCTTTTTATATTTATTGACACCATCATTGTGACCTAATATGTAGAATATCCTAGAGAAAGATCCATGAGCACTTGAGAAGAATGTATAACTTGCTGAGTTTTGGTGCAGTGTTCTGTATGTGTGTGTTAGGTCTAATCATTTATCGTATTCTTCAAGTTCTATTTCCTTGTTGATCTTCTGTCTAGTTGTTCTATCTAATGATGTGAGTGGCGTGTTGAAGTATCCAACTGTTATTCTGGAGATGTCTATTTCTCTTTTCAGTTTTGCCCGAGTTTGCCTCATGTATTTTGGGGTACCCTGATTAGGTGCATAGATATTTATACTGTTATTTCTTCCAGGTGGATAGTCCCTTTTATTAATAAAAAATGGTGTTCTGCATCTGATAACTTTTTTTTTCTTTAAAAAAATTTTTTTTTGCATCTCATAACTTTTTGCATTTAAAGTCTGTTTTGTTTGGTATTCGTATAGCTACCCTTGCTCTTTTTTGGTTACTGTTTGCGTGGAGTATCTTTTTCTAACCTTTCTCTTTCAGCTGATTTGTATCTTTCCGTCTAAGGTGAGTCTCTTTTAGGCAGCTTATGGAAGGCTCGTGTATATTTTATCTGTTCTGTCAGCCTATATCTTTTGATTGGGGACTTTAATCCATTAACATTCAATGTTATTACTCTAAATGCATTATTTACTTCCACCATTTTATTCTTTGGTTTTCATATATCATATCATATTTTCGTCTTTTTACTCTTTTGGTTATCCTTCGTACTATTCTTTCTCTTATACTCTCCTCCAAGCCTCTCTATCTTGTCTTTTTCTTTCAGGCTATAAGGCTTCCTTTACTATTTCCTGCAAAGGTAAATTCCTTTTTATAAACTCTCTTAGTTTCTGTTTGTTTGTGAATATTTTATACTCATCTTTATACTTGAATGACAGTTTTGCTGGGTAAAGAATCCTTGCCTGGCAGTTTTTCTCTTTCAGTATCGTAATTGTATCATACCACTGTCTTTTCGCCACCATGGTTTCTGATGAGAAATCTGCACTAAGCCTTACTGGGTGTCCCTTGTATGTGGCAGTTTGCTTCTCCCTTGCTGCTCTCAGAATTTTCTCTTTATCTTTGATGTTTGACATTCTGAGTAGTATGTGTCTTGGAGTAGGTCTCTTCACATTTATTCTGATTGGGGTATGGTGCACTTCTTGGATATGTAAGTTCATTTCTTTCATGAGAGTTTGGGAATTTTCAGCTATTAATTCCTCGCATACTCTTTCTTCCCCTTTTCCCTTCTCTTCTTCTGGAACTCCCATGACCCGTATGTTGTTGCATTTTGTGTTATCATTCAACTCCCTGAACCCCTGCTCAATTTTTTCCATTTTTTCTCACTCTCTTCTTTTTTCTCTTCAGTTTCAGCTGTTCTGTGTTCTGTATCACTTCTTTCTGTCATTTTGTGCCTCTAATGTGTTTTTGATCTCAGCTATCGTGTCTTTCATTCCCAGGTGCTTTGTTACTTTTCTCTTCAGGTTTTCAAATTCTTTGTTCTCGCTTAGTGTCTTCTTGATGTCCTTTATCTCTAAGGCATTTTGTCTTCCAGCTTATTACTTTGATTTTGGAAATTTGTGTGCATCTCGATTAGTTATCTCAAATCCTGTGTCTCTTCTGGGAATTTGATAGATTCCTTTTCTTGAGCCATTTCTTCCATTTTCAAAGTATGGCTTGTAATTTTTTGCTGATGTCTAAGCATCTGATTAGGATGGTGAGATTACTCAGATGCTCAATTTCTCTCTCTTTCGTAGGGATTTAGTGGTGGGAGGCAGCGTGTTACTGCTGTTCTTTGATTATTTGTTCAACCTGTTCTGGGTCTTTAGGATTGCCCCTTTTATTTGCTTAAAAGGGCCTGGACCCAGTAATGGGTTGCAGACCTGCTTCCTAGGCCCTTGAGAAGTGAGGCTGTCAAGTCTGGACAAAGACTCTCTTACTTAATTACTTTTTTTTTGCTTTATACTCTTGTTCTTGAGAACAGTCATTCTTTTTTTTAAAAAAATTTATTCATTAAGCAATTTTATTGAGATATATTCACCTACCATATGATCTTACTTTTAATTTTTATGTGCACTTACTTTGTCTGCCAGCAGATGGCGCTCTTTACAGCCCTCTCAGTTCAATGCGTGGTTGGAGTGTGTTTGCTGCAACAAGGACCAGTTCATTGTGACAGAGGATGCCTGGAGGCTAAGAGCCTCTTAATTCAAACTTTCCCAGAGATAGTTCTCCATCCTTTTCTGGCAGCCACCTCCCTTTTTATCTAGGAAAATTTTTAAATAGAAAGAAGGCTTTCTGTATTTCACATCTCAGTATTCCCCTTGGCTTGACAGGAACCTGTTTAGTGAGGCTCTAGAGCCCTGAAGAAGAACCAGATGAATTTAATGCTAAATCAGAAGATTCAGGGAAGTGGGTGTGGCTCAATCGATAGAGCCCCCATTTACCATGTGGGAGGCCCCGGGTTCGCTTCCCAGGGCCTCCTTGTGAGGGCAGGCCGGCCCGCGCAGCGCGGTGGGCTGATGCAGCAGGACCTCACAGCAAGGGGGAGATAAGCAGACACAGAAAAAACATACAGCGAATGGACACAGCAAATACAAGCAGCAAGGGGGGGATAAATAAATAAATAAATAAAATCTTTAAAAAAAAAGATTCAAATGCTTTTCCCTATTTTTCTCTACTCTTTTCTGTCTATATTTCTTTTCATGGAAATGTATACTGAAACAAAACCAAAATTACTTTACTGTGGCCCCAGACAATTTGAAGTAATGGGAATGATGACTTGGCAAAAGGATCATTTGCCTCCGGCTGCATCCCCACACTCTAGAGAAAAGACTACCATCTTCAGTGGTATCACAGAAGATACTCCTGCCCATGGGGAAAGAAATAAGAGTAGTTCTTTGCCACCTTTTCTAGAGGTCCCCAGAGAATCTCTGTGCTTCTGATTACTTAATGTCTAGTAAACCTACATTTACTGCTTTTGTTAATATATTAAAGCTTGAATTTAAGAGAAATAGAACAAAACTAGAAAAGCTGCAGAGTCTCAGATGTTAGAATTAGGGTTTGTAGGAGCCCTATGGATCATCTAGTCTAATCACCCATCTATTGTTTCTATCCCCTTTACAGGATTGATGGCATAAAAATTAAAAAAAAAAAATAGATGCCTTGTGTTTGAATTCCTATTACAAGACTGATAATGTGGTAGTCAGGGCTGTGTTCTCTAGTGAGATGGGACATAATACTTCCTGAGGAGGCAAGGTTTATCTTTGGACAACTCTTCCGTTAGATAATTATTCCATATTTTGAGCCAAAATAATCATATGTCAGAGGAGAGATGGTGTGAGGAATGAATGAAGGAATTAGAATTATATAGCTTAAAGAATGAAGGGTAGATAGTGGTAATGATTGTTGTTTTTTTTAATACTTTTTATTTGGGAATAACTATATTTACAGAAAAGTTAAGATAGTACAGAGCGTTCCTGTATACCACTCACCCAGTTTCCCCTAATGTTAACATTTTACATTACCACTGTACATTTGTCAAAATTAAGAAACTAACATTGGTACATTACTATTAAGTATACTCCAAACTTTATTTGGATTTCACTAGTTTTTCCACATATGTCTTTATTCTATTACAGGATCCCTTCAATGATACCGCATTGCATTCCTTTCTTCCTTCCTTCATTCATCTGATCCATTTTTAAAAAATTGTGGTAATATATATGCAACACAAAATTTCCCATTTTAGCCACTTTCACATGTACATTACGCATCAGTCACATTTACAAACTTGTGCTACTATCATCACTATCCATTATCAAATGTTTTCATCATCCAAAACAGAAACTCTGTACCCATTAAGCAATAACTCCCCATTCCTACCTCCCCACTGCCTCCCTCTAGTCTACTTGCTGTCTCTATAAATTTTGCTTATACTAGATATTTCATATAACTGAAATCATACATTTGTCCTTTTGTGTCTGACTTATTTCACTCAGCATAATATTTTCAAGGCTCATCTATCTTGTAGCATGTAGCATGCATATCATTCTTTTTTTTCTTTTTTAGGAGGTACTGGGAATTGAACCCAGGACCTCATACATGGGAAGCAGGCATTCAACCACTGAGCTACATCTGCTCCCCAGATATCATTGTCTTTTAAGTGCATTAATTTTTAGGAGAAGATCTAAGCAGCCATTCTTTGCTACATAAAATTAAACAAGGAGGAAAGTCCTAAATGGCATTTAAAGAACACTTCATTTTTAGGGTAGTAGATTTTCCAGATAACTGAAAATATCCATGACTTTAAAGGAGCAGTACTCTTTAATTAAAATGTCTTAAAAATCATCTTGAGAATGACTTGCCCATATTCTTAAGCAACTTTTAAAGATCTTTTTCTTTGTATGTCTAGAAAAATTGAAGTTTTAACATATTCTGATTTTCTTTGAAGTGTATAATTATTTTGGTAAGCCTTTTTAAAAAGAAATTTGGGGAAAAGAGAAAAAGAGGTACACAATCACCTATTTTCCTATCAGAGCTTACTGTTGTCCAGGATATGAAATTCATAGTTGACTGTAAGATTTTTTTTTTTTTCCTTTTAGGAAGTACTGGGATTGAACCCAGGACCTTGTACATGGGAAGCAGGTGCTCAACCACTGAGCTACATCCGTTCCCCAAAGAGAGTTGGTTTTTTTGTTTGTTTTTAGGAGGTATCAGGGATTGAACCTGGGACCTTGTACATGGGAAGCAGGTGCTCAACCACTTAAGCTACATCCAGTCTCTGGAGTGTAAGCTTTTATGGTTCTTCTAATAGTCTTGTGGATTTTTAACTCTGGCCCAGAAGTTTATCCATCCAAATCAGCAAATTGGGATCATAGTGGTTTAGGACAATCTTTGGGGGAACAAAAAGATGGAAAAGACTTTATTTTAGACCTCTGTGCTATATCATTCCTTTCAGCTTTTTTCTGTCTTCCTTTTGAGAACCTGTTATAAGCCTGATAGCTTCTTGTAAACTAGTGTCTTCTATTTACCTATCAATTTTCTTTTTAAATTAGGGGGATATTTTGAAAGATGGTGGTGTGCTATAAAAATTAGTCATTGTTGGATTTTTGATGAATTCATGACATTGTTCTAGAAAAATTCCAAGCACCATATGCATTTGAATTATATTTTTAAAAAATGAAAACATATATTGGTCATTTTCTCTCTGATTTTTGGTTGACTAGAACTCTAGGCCCAGAATATATTGGGAAATTAAGGTTTTACCATGAAATTATATGAGTATAATATTATTCTCTAGTTCCAAAATTATAGTGAGACTGTGCCATTGGTGATAACTGTATGAAAACATTGCATAATAATTTTATTTTGTTTTAAGTTTTACTCACAATTGTTCTTTTCTTAATTTTTAGGTATGGAATTGTTTGAAGAGGCACTGCGTCGATGGGAACAAGCTCTAACTTTTCGTAATAGACAGGCTGAAGATGAAGCAAGTTGTAGTTCTATTAAAATGGGTGCAGGAGATGCCATTGCTGAAGAAAACGTAGATGTAAGGGTGATTATTTGAGAGTACTCTTCATAATAGTGGAACAATCAAACTATTTTTAGATGTTGATTCAATGTACTTTCTTTCCATGGCATGTAATAGAACTGTTTATCCCCCTTTGGATTATGTGGAGTGTTTCTTATTAGGGATTTTCTGTTCACTCCTTTCTTTGCAGGGGGGTGGGTACTGAGGTCAGGGATTGAACCTGGGACCTTGTATATGGGAAGATGGCACTCAACCCCTGAACCACTTCGGCTCCCCTGAGTTGGTTTTTTCATTTGTTTGCTTGTTGTTTGTTTGTTGTTTTAATCTTATATATGATCTCTCTTATAGTCATACATGAATTTCTTTTCTTTTTTTAAAGATTTATTTTGTTTATTTCTCCTCCCCTGCCCCCCCCCCCACATTGTTTGCACTTGCTGTCTGCTGTCTGTGTCCATTCGTTGTGTGCGCATCTTTTTTTTAGGAGGCACCAGGAACTGAACCCAGGACCTCCCATGTGGGAGGGAGGCACCCAATGGCTTGAACCCCCTTTGCTCCCCACTTCCTCTGTCTCTCATTATGTTTCCTTGTTGTGTCTCTTCATTGTGTCATCTCATTGCATCAGCTTGCCGCACCAGCCTGTCATGTCAGCTTGCTGTGTTGCTTGTCTTCTTTAGGAGGCACCGGGAACCAAACCCGGGACCTCCCATGTGGGAAGCAGGTGCTCAACCACTTGAACCACATCTGCTCCCTCAGTTACTTTTAAAAATCTGTTCTGTACTTTGGGCTTAGTTAAATAATTATGCTCATTATAAATCATACAGCATTAGAGCTGGAAAGGTCCTTATTGGTTATCTAGGCCAATGGTTCTCAAATTTGAGTATTCACATAGATTTAGGGGCCACACCCCTAGGGTTTCTGATTCAGCAGGATCCAAGAGGGCCCTGAGAATTTGCATTCCTAACAAGTTCCTAGATGATACTGATGGTGCTGATTCAGTAACCTTACTTTGAGAACCCTTCATCTTGTCTAACTCCTTCATTTTACTGATAAACTGAATCCCTAAGAACTGAGATGATTTTGTCAAAGACCCAGTCCTCGTTACGGTACCCGTTCACTCATCCAACACTAGCGTTTTTATTTTATTTTTATTTTTTTTAAGATTTATTTACTTTTATCCATTTTTACCCCTCCCCCATTTTTGCTGTTTCTGTGTCCATTCACTGGGCAGCTCTCTCTTTCTGTTTCCCGCTGTCTCCTCTCATCCTTCTCCTCGTGTCTTCACTGGAATTCGATCCTCGGAATCTCCGATATGGAGAGAGAGGCATCCTACTACCTGCACCACCTTAGTTCTTGATTTTTTGGTTTCGTCTTGGCTCTCCCTTGTGTCACTCTCCTGTTATGTCATCTTGCTGTGTGGCTCGTGGGGCCTGGCGGTGCACACATGCACAGGGCCTGGTGGCCCACACACCTTCTATATTTTTCTTTTTTTTTTTAATTTTTACCAGGAGGTCCCGGGAATCGAACCCAGATCCCTCCATATGGGAGACGGACGCCCAACCAGCCGAGCCACATCTGTCCCCAGACACTAGCGTTTTTATATTCCTCACTTTACCTGCCTTTCATTATTAAATAGAAAATGTTTAGAACTTTAACAGTAGAAGCTAATATTAGCTGTGTGTATATTTTTTCTCCTTGTAGGATATTATTAGTACTGAATTTATCCATAAACTTGAAGCTCTGCTGCAAAGAGCATATCGCCTCCAAGAGGAATTTGAAGCCACCCTTGGGGCATCTGATCCTAATTCCCTTGCTAATGATACTGGTAAGATGGATATTTTATATGGTTTTTATGAAATATGTTCATTTAAATGTGCACTTTTCTTCATTTTTATTAAGTGTCTTTTGTCTTAGTAGGTTACATCCTTTTTTTTTTTTTAATCCATCTTAACCCCCCCACCGCCGTTTTTGCTGTTTTGTGCCCATTTGTTGGGCAATTCTCTGTGTCTGTTTCCTGCCCTTTCCTCTCATCCTTCTCCTCCTGTCTTTACCGGGATTTGATCCTGGGAACCTCCGGTGTGAGAGAGAGGCGTTCTACCACCTGCGCCACCTCAGTTCCTGGTTTTTCGGTGCGTCTCATCTTGGCTCTCCCCCTGTGTCTCTCTCCTGTTACGTCATCATCTTGCTGAAAGGTTTGGAGGGGCCAGATGGCTCTCTCACTCGCGGGGCCTGGGGGCTCACCTGTTTACGGGGCCTGACAGCGCATCCGCGCACCTTCTATATTTTTCTTTATTTTACCGGGAGGTCCCGGAGATTGAACCCAGGTGCCTCCACATGGGAAACGAACGCCCAGCCATTTGAACCACATCCACCCCGGTTACATACTTTTTAGAAAAGAGCCAAGAGAAAAAATTTCTGTCATACTGTTTTTGTTTTTGTCCTGTTTTATTTTTCAAGTGAAATTAATACCCTTAAGATATAAATTCAAGTATTTATTGTAGGTTGGATTGTGACATGCTTGTTATCAAGGTATGTCCTTTCAGGCTGAACACATGTTATTTAAAAATTCATCATGTTGTATTTCTTTATGTTCTAAGAATCCCAGTTAAAGTGTTGAGGGAGGAAAATAATCTGTGATAATCTGAAAATGGGATAGAGATGCACCACCTCAGAAATGTACATATAGCTCATGGCATGCATTTAAAATATTTTAAGTAATTATGCTTCTTGGGTCCCATTTTAATTGCAGGTCAGCTTTTGATGTAAGTAGTCCATACATACCTTATTATATACCATTATTTTGTTTCCTGTTTTTAAGAGAAAAGAATTTGAAAAGACTTTTTTTTTTTTTTTTTTTTAAGTTAGGCCAGTAAAAAGAATTTATTTGGGAAATGGAGGAAAGAATAGTGCTTGCTGAGAAATGGGAGAGAAAGATGGAAATACACACCAAGATTTGGTGCGGGCCCCTCTAGGCAGAGAGAGCCTTGAAAAAACTTCTTAAGTGAAGTCTTACAAGAAATGAATAACTAAGATTACTACCTGGACTTCTATAAATGCCTCCAAAGAATGAAATAAGGCAAAATTTTATTACATTTTTTTTGGACAAAAATAATTTGTCTCTTTAGGGTGAAGAGGATTGTTGTTTTTCAGTAAAGAAAAGAAAATAGTTAAGTGTTAAGTTTTTCCTCATTTACTTCTGAACAAAAGATACTAAAAGCTGCTGCATTTTGAGTTGTTTATATCTCTCTGTATGTTGAATTTAGGTAAAAGGTTTTGTTAATATTAGAAATATGAATTATTGTCTATGTGTCATGGTCAAGGTTTTATAAAAACCTCTTGCCATTAACTTGGTTATTGTCACCAAAAAATATTCATTGAGACTTGAATATATATATTCAAGTCATATTTTTTTTAGGAAGTACTGGGGACTGCACCCAAGACCTCATACATGGGGAGCAGGCACTCAACCACTGAGCTACACCCGCTCCCCATGAATGTATTTTTAATAGTTTAGAAAGCCATTAGCATTGGGGAAATATTATGACATACCTAGGAGTTTATAGGGTAGGAAAAAAAAAGTAATAGTATTCATATCAACAAATAAATTGTTAGGGAGCGGATGTAGCTCAAGCAGTTGAGCACCTGCTTCCCACAGATGAGGTCCTAGATTCGATCCCTGGTACCTCCTAAAAACAAAACAACAAACAAATTAAAAAACCAACTCAGGGGAGCCAATGTAGCTCAGTGGTTGAGTGCTGGCTTCCCACATACGAGGTCGCAGTTTCAATCCCTGGCCCCAGTACCTCAAAAATAAATAAATAAATAGTCAAAGCCTTATTTTTCATATTTCTTTCTTTTTAAAAATTTTTTTACTTAAGTATATCATTCATACATGAACATACATAAATAGTAAGTGTGTAGTAAAAGTTGTGAACTTACAAAACAGACATGCATAACATCATACAGGGATTCAATTCTTGATGCAGGAGAGTAGGGAAGGAAAACAGGGTGAATGCAGGGGAACCAGTGGAGCTGGGAATGGGACAGGTACCGAGAAAGCCCCGGCGCCTGGCTAGAGAAGGTTCTGGTCCCATCTAGAGGAGGGATTTCCTGTACCTGCTCCGGCCCAGCCATTCTAGATGGCCCGGTTCTTCTGCCACGGGGCGGGTGACGTCCCCACAGCGTGGAAAAATCCACGCCTGGAAGTCGTGACTTAAAGGTGTAGTATTCTTGTCCTAGGATCCCTACATCTAGCCAGCTTGGGTGGTGAAACACTACACCCAAGGTGGGACTCAAACCCACAAACCTGAGATTAAGAGTCTCATGCTTTACCAACATAGCTAGCTGGGCAAATGTGGTTCTGAACCCAAGCCTCTCTCTCCGCAAGCGCCAGAGCAGCAGGAGAGATGGAGGTCCTGGCATGTCATTCTCCTCCCCCTCATCCTGAGCCCGGGGAGGCAGGGCAACCCTGGGGGCCAGGTGGAATTGGGGGACCCTCTGTCCAAGAATGGGAGTTCTCTTCACCAGGATTTGGAGACTGTTCAATCACCAGAAGCACAAAATTCTCATTGTTGGGCTAGATAATGCAGGGAAAACTACCATCCTTTACCAGTTTTCTATGAATGAAGTTGTATACACATCCCCTACAATAGGCAGTAATGTAGAAGAGATAGTGGTTAATAATTCATGTTTCCTAATGTGGGACATCAGTGGCCGAGAATCTCTTCATTCTTCCTGGAACACTTATTATACTAACGCTGAATTTGTAATAGTTGTTGTGGACAGTACAGAGAAAGGATTCTGTAACTAGAGAAGAACTCTAGAAAATGTTAGTGTTTATGGACCTAAGAAAAGCTCGTTTGCTGATTTTTGCTAATAAACAAGATGTTAAAGAATGTTTGGCTGTAGCAGAAATCTCCGTTTTTGGTGAAACTAACTTCCATTAAAGATCACTAATGGCATATCCAGGCATGCTGTGCGCTTTCTGGTGAGGGATTGTGCCAAGGACTTGAATGGATGGTGTCATGACTTAAGATTAGATGATCTCTACTGACCTTCGCTCATAGACTTTGTATAAACAAAGTGCTGGAGTTTACCTGAAAGCTTCCAATTTGCTTTCTCATTAGTTCCTTTCAAAGCAAGGTCTTAAAGCCGTGACTGAAATTTTTCTCATAATGAACTCTCTCAGGACATTGTGCAGCCTTTTAACTGCCACCATTAAAGGCACCTTGTCACCTTAGGCCACCCAAATTCAGCTATTTGTTTCTTTCTGCACAGTTTCTTTTGTAACTTTTATTAGAATGACATTTATGACAGTAAGTAGGAGAAAAGAGAACCAGCCTTTGGTTTCAATGATTCTCTCTGCTGTTCTATTGTTTGTTTCATTTATATCTGCTCTAATCTTTATTATTTTTTTCTTCAGCTCACTTTGGGTATGGTTGTTCTATTTCTAGTTCTTCCAGGTAAGAGGTTAGTTAGGTTACTGATTTCAGATCTATTTTGTTTTGTAATATAAATATTTAGAGCTATAAATTTCTATCTGAGCACTGCCTTTGCTGCATCTCATAAGTTTTGGTATGTTGAGTTTTCATTTTCATTTGTCTCAAGATATTTCCTAATTTCCCTTGTGATTTATTCTTTGACCCACTGATTGAGTATATTTTTCAATTTCCACATATTTGTAAATTTTCCAGTTCTCCCTCTGTTATTGATTTCTAGGTTCATTCCATTGTGGTCAGAGCAGATACTTTATATAATTTAAATCTTTTTAAATTTATTGAGACTTGTTTTGTGACCTAACATTTGGTCCACTCTTAAGAATGATCTATGTGCACTTGATCTGCTCCTATATTCTGCTACTGTTGGATGAAGTGTTCCATATATGTCTGTTAGGTCTAGTTGGTTTATGTTTTGTCCAAATCTGCTATTTATTGATTGGTCTTCTGTCTAGGTGTTCTATCCATTTTTGGAATTGGTATATTGAAGTCACTAATTATTACTATAGAACTATTTCTATCTTCAAATTAGTCAATGCTTGCTTCATATATTTGGAGCTCTGTTGTTTGGTGCATATATGTTTAAAATTGTTATATCTTCTTGGTGAATTTACCCTTTTATTAATACATAGTGCACTTCTTTGTCCCTTTAA
>JAQZBX010094199.1:0-12056 GCA_029593785.1 Cabassous unicinctus | reverse complement strand
TAAATCTTGATTTTGGGCTTCTTACCTTTAAAACCATGAGACAATAAATGCTTAGTGTTCAGCCAACCCATTTTATGGTAATTTTCATAGCAGCCTTGTCAAACTAAGACAATTCCTCTCCCCCAGAGTGGTTGGTAGAATCTGTGGTTTTATTCTAGCCAATAATGTATGCCAAATGTGAAGGGATTTTGAAGATATAATTAAAGTCATAAATCACTTGATGCTGAGTTAATCAAAAGAAAACTCATCCAGAGTGGGTATCACTTAAACATGTAAAAGCCCTTAAAAGAGTGACTGGGTCCTCTCCAAGGTGAAAGATTTCGACTTGATGAAATAATTGGCCATGTTGGAGAAGCCCTGTGTCAAGGAATAACAGGCAGCTTCTAGAAACTCTGGACAGCCTCTAGGGCTGGAGGACAGCCTCCAATCAACAGCCAGAAAAAGATGATGTGGTAGTTTGATATTATTTTTGAATTCCAAAAAAATAATATACTGATTGTTTGTAAACTGGTCTGTTTTTCTGGGCATGATACCCTTTGATTTAAATTCAAAGGTTTTATATTTACTTATTAAATCAAGATTAGGGCTTTGATTCGACCACATCATTAGGGCATTCAAAGTTGAGTCCCTGCCCTTTGGTGGGCTATATAAATGGACATTCACTCAAGGAGAACACAGAAGCAGATATGTGAGAAAAGAGAGAGCGCTCCATAGACACAGCAGAGGCCCTGGGAAGAGAGATGAGCTATTCACCTGATAGTTTACAACTGACCTCGTGAAGAGAACAGAGCAGCTGAGCCTGGAAAGAAACAGGCTCAGAAAGAGAAACAAGCCCTGTGCCAGCCTACAGCTGAGCTCCAAAGAAGCTGAGACCACGGAGCCTTAAGAGGAAGAAGGAAGGCTGAAACCCTCACAGACTTTGCCTGCCATCTTGCTTCAACATGTGGCAACAGAGTTTGTTAAGGAAGTAGCCTTGAATTGGGCTCTTTAGGGCCTTGAAACTGTAAGCTTTTACCCCAAATAAATGCCCTTTATAAAAGCCAACAGATTTCTGGTACTTTGCATCAGCACCCCTTTGGCTGACTAATACAGATGAGGAAATGAATTTTGTCTCTACTCTGAATGAGTTTGGAAGCAGATTTTTCTTAAATCAAAGCTCTAGATGAGAACACAACCCAGCCAGCACCTTGACTGTTGTAGCTTCATGAGATTGTGAATGGAAGAACCAACTAATCTGTGCCTGGAATGTTGACCAAGGAAATTGTAGGAAAATAAATGTGTGTGGTTTTAAGCTACAGATGTTGTGGTAATTAGTGATGCAACAATAGAAAACCAATATACTATTCCTCTTTGTTGCTAGTCCTAAAGAACATCTGCTTTTCCTTTCCAGTTTGATTTGAATTTGGACTTCTGGGTTTTGGTCTAAAATGTGAAGAACTTGAAAGTTATTTCTTCCATCTTCATAACAAAGATGAAAGCTGAACAAACTGAAAATCAACAACCCTTCTTAGATCTAACAGAGAATTGAGTTCACTGGGATAATTGCCACCTGGATAACAGGATAGATAGGTGAATGCAGAGAATTGCAGCTAACTGGGAACTGAAGTTGACAATGAAGCCAGAAACTGCTAGGAACACTTAAAGGGTAATTGACTAATTGCTGAAGACTAACCACGGGCAGCCTCCACACTGTTGTACATTTTACCTACAGGAGACCCACCAGGTTATCAGGATGACGATCAAAGAGAAATTCCCTCATGCTTCCAATAGGAGTAGGAGGAAAAGTACTCATTTTGAAATATGCCCAGAATATTCTGTTCTCCTTTAAAATGTCCTTTCCCCAGAGGAAAATATTTTACCAGAGCCTAATAGACTTGATTTTTACCACAGCATACCTGATCTGGGGTAACGAAAATACCTAGCTCTGGCTACCTATAGCTTTCCTGTATCACCTAAGGGGAGAAAAAACAAAAAACAAAAATGAAATACTTGTGAAAGTCATAGCCCACTGCACATGCTCACTAAGACTTAGAATTAATTTTAGGATTGAAAAATGCTTTTCCTTCCTGACACCTTACCAACACACCAGTAGGGTTCCTATATAATAATAGAGGGTTACAGCTGAAAGAACTACAAAGCTCAGGCCAAAGGAGAGACAAAATAAAGACAATAAAGAAATTTTTAACTTTTGACATCTACTGCTACAGCAAACAGAAAACACAATCTAATCCAAGTAAATATAACATTTGATACTAATGGCCCATTTATCTCAATTCACTTTAGCCAATTCATCATGTCTGACTTTGAATAAGAAATTACAAGTCAGGTAAAAAGGCAAAAAATACAGTCTTAAGAGACAAGGCAAACATTAGAACTAGACTCATATATATCAGAGACTTTCAAATTATAGGGCTAAGAATTTAAAATAACTGTCATTGTGTCTGACTTATTTTATGCAGCATGATGTCTTCAAGTTTCATTGATGTTGTTGCTGTATTAGAACTTAATTGTTGTTTAGGGCTTAATAATATCCATGATATATTTCTACCACATTTCGTTTATCCATTCATTTGTTGATGGACACTTAGGTTGTTTCCATCTTTTGGCTATTCTGAATTATGCTGCTAGGAACATTGGAGTGCAAATATCTGTTTGAGTCCCTACTTTCAATACATTTTCAATATAGCTAGATATGAGATTGTTGAGTCATATGGCAATTCTAGGAACTGCAAAACTGTTTTCCACAGCAGTTACACCATTTTACATTCCTACCACATCCTCCTCAACACATGCAATTTTTCATTTTTTTAAAATAATAGCCTTTCTAAAGGGTGTGAAATGGTATTTCATTGTAGTTTTGGTTTGCATTTATCTAATGGCTAACCATGTTGAGCATCTTTTCATGTGCTTTTTGGGGATTTGTATATATTCTCTGAAGAAATAACTATTCATGCCCATTTCTGAATTGTGTAGTTCTTGTGTTTCATTTTCAGCTTCAGGATTTCTTTATAAATTCAGGATATTAAACTCTTATCAGACATGTGGTTTCCAAATCTTTTCTCTTATTCTGTAGAATGACTTTTTACTTTCATGACAAAGCCTTTTGATGTGCAAAAATTTTTAATATTTATGACATACCATTTATCTATTTTTTTTCTTTTGGTACTCATGCCTTTGGTATAAATCTATGAAACCATTGCCTAACACAAGATTCTGAAGATGATTCTCATAATTTCTTCTAGGAGTTTTATAGTCCTGATTCTTATGTTTTTATCCATTTTATTGGAATATTTAACTTTATTTTTAGAGAAGTTTCAGATTACAGAAAATTTTTATCAAAAGTACAGAGGATTTCCATAAAACCACCACCCCCATACACACACACGCATTTTCGCCTAATATGATCATCTTACCTAAGTGTGGTACACTTGTTACAATTGATGAACCAATATTGAAGCAGTGCTACTAACCAAGGTCTATACTTTTCAATATAGTTTATACTTTGCACAGTACAGCTTTATAGGCTTTGACAAATGTATAATGTCATTTATCTGTCATTGCAATATCATACAGAACAATTACAATGCCTTAAAATGCTCTCTGTTCCACCTATTCATTCCTCCCTCTCCCCTCAGAATCTCTGGTAACTGCTGTCTTTATATCAGTGTTACAAGTTCTTCTGTTACTTCATGATAATACTACAATAACAAATTTACTTTGGTTGGTAGTTACACTCTTCCCTTCCATTTGTTCATTCCTCAATCCTGTGGAAATTGGAATGATTTCCATGCTGACTATTTCAGATTGAGAGGGGGCTTTGATATTATGGGGCAGATGGAAAAAACTTTTGCTTGCAGGTGTAGATACTCCTTGTTTTTTGGGGATGGGACTTATAATTATCACTATGCCCATTAAATATATGTCTCAGAGACTTAAATGTTCAGTCTGTTCAAATGCCAATTGAACCCTGAATGTCAGCAGAGTTGTGGCCAATGTCTACTCTCCAGTTCTTAGGACTTGCCCTGGACAACTAACAAAATGATGATGATGGACAAGTCCTTTCATCCATTTCTTAATTAATTTATGAATATGTTGTGAGGTAATTTGTCAGTCTTCATTCTTTTGCATATGGATGCCCAGTTTTTCTAGCATTTGTTGAAGAGACTCTTCTTTACCAATTGAGTGGACTTAGCACATTTGTCAAAAATCAATTGGCCAGACAAAAAAACAAAGAAAAACGGAGAGAGATAACACTTCGTGGAAAAGAGTGCCAACAAGTGCCATCTGCTGGCCTGTCTGGAAATTACATAGACAGAAACTGCTTTCTCTTTACCTGACCTCTGGGAGAAAGTCTGTGCCCATTAGTGAGTCCCTGGCATGATTTTGGAAACCTAAGCTGGGTAATTTTAAAGACTTAGGATAAGTTGAACCAAATATCAAAGAGCTGTGAAAAAAATATTAACAATAGGTAAGAGAGATAAATTGGCCATCAGAGTAAATTCACCAGCATATCAGATGCCTAAACATCAGCATACTTAGAAACAGAAAAGAGATGTCCCAGTCAAATGAACAAACCAAATATCCTGAAGAGATTCAGGATTTAATACAATTAATCAAAGATAATCACACAACTCTCCTAAGTAATTTTAAAGAATGGAAAGAAAATATGATTAAAGAGATAAAGGATATTAAGAAGACACTGAGTAAGCATAAAGAACAATTTGAAGGTCTGCAAAGAAAAGTAACTGACCTTATGGGAATGAAAGACATGATGAATGAGATTAAAAATACATTAGAGGCACATAAGAGCAGATTTGAACTTTTTGAAGATGGAATTAGTGATTTTGAAGACAGAACATCTGAACTGGAAAAGAAAGGAGAACAAAAAAAGAAGAAATGGAAAAAATGGAACAGGGTCTCTGGGAATTGAATGACAATGCAAAAATAAAAAACATACATGTTTATGGTGTCCCAGAAGGAGAAGAGAATGGAAAAGGGGCAGAGAGAATATTTGAGGAGTAATGACTGAAAACTTCCCTACCCTTATGAAAGACATAAATATCAATATTCAGGAAGGACAATGCACCCCAAACAGAATAAACACAAAGAGACCTATCCTGAGATACCTACTATTCAGAATGACAAATATCAAATATAAAAAAGAAGATTTTGAAAGCAGCAAAAGAAAAGAAAAGCATCACACACAAGGGAAACACAATAAGATTACATGCCAACCTCTCATCAGAAACTATGGAGGAGAGAAGAAAGTTGTATGATGAATTTAAGGTATTGAAAGAGAAAAACTGGCAGCCAAGAATTCTGCATCTGGCAAAGCTATCCTTCAAAAATGAAGGGGTGTTCAAAGTCTTCAGAGACAAACAAAACTGATAGAATATGTTACTGAAAGACCAAAATTACAAGAGATACTAAAGAGTGTGCTGTGGCCTGAAAGGGAAATACAAGGGTGAGAGACTTGGAGAAGAGTGTAGAAATGAAGATTATTAGAATGGGTAAAAAGATAGCCTATAGTATGATATGGTAACAGAAAACCAAAGGTCAAAATGGATGAAGTAAGCAATGCCTTTACAGTTATGCATTGAATGTTAATGGCTTGAACTCCCCAATCAAAAGACACAGACTGATAGAATGGATTAAGAAACATGAACCATCTATATGTTGGCTACAAGAGACTCATCTCAGACATAAGGACAAAACCAGGTTAAAAGTGAAGGGTTGAAAAAAGATATTCCATCAAATAATAACCAAAAGAGAGCTGAAGTAGAGATACTAGTATTGGACAAAATAGATTTTAAATGCAAAACTGTTATAAGTGATGAAGAAGGTCATTCTATATTAATAAAATGGGCAATTCAACAAAAAGAAATAACTATTCTAAATATTTATGCACCTAAACTCAGTGCTCCAAGATACATGAGGCACACACTGGCAAAGCTGAAGGGAGAAATTGATGTCTCTACAATAAGAGTTGGAGACTTCAATACATCACTCTCAGTACTGGATAGAACATCTGGACAGAGGATAAATAAAGAAACAGACATCTTGAATAATATGATAAATGAACTAAACCTAACAGACATCTACAGAGCATCGTACCCCCCAAAAACAGGATATACATTCTTTTCAAGTGCTCATGGATCCTTCTCCAAGATAGACCATATGTTGGGTCACAAGACAAGTCTCAATAAATTTAAAATGATTGAAATTATACAAAATACTTTTTCTGATCTTAACAGGATGATGCTGGAGTTCAATAATGGACAGAAAAAGGGAAAATTCATAAATATATGGAGATTAAACATCACACTCTTAAACAATCAGTGGGAAATTTCAAGAGAATTCAACAAATATCTTGAGATGAATGAAAATGAGAACACAATATATCAAAACCTATGGGACACTGCAAAGGCAGTGATGAGAGGGAAATTTATAAGCCTCGATGCTTACATTAAGAAAGAAGAAAGAGCTAAAATTGATGATATAACTGCACACCTCGAAGAACTAGAAAAAGAACAGCAAACTAAACCAAAGAAAGCTGAAGGAAAGAAATAGTAAAGATCAAAGCAGAAATAAATGAAATTGAGGAAACAACAACAACAAAAAACAAGAGAGAATCAAAAACCAAAATTTGGTTCCGTGAGAAGATCAATCAAATCAACAAGTCCTTAGCTAGAATGACAAAGAAAAAAAGAGAGAAGACACAAATAAAATCAGAATTGAGAGGCAGGACATTACCACTGACCCTATAGAAATAAGAGAGATCATAAGAGGATTCTATGAACAACTGTATGCCAAAAAACTGGAAAATGTAGACAAGCTGGACAAATTCCTGGAAACACACGAACCACTTACACTGACCCTAGGAGATATAGAAGACCTCCACAAACCAATCACAAGTGAAGAGATTGAAACAGTCATCAAAAACCTCCCAAAGATGAAAAGCCTATGACCAGATGGCTTCACAGGTGAATTCTACCAATCATTCAAAGAAAAACTAAAACCAATCTTGCTCAAGTTCTTTCAAAAAATTGAACAGGAAAGAATGCTACCAAACTCATTCTATGAAGCCAACATCACTCTAATTCCAAAACCAGATAAAGATACTATGAAATAAGAAAATTACAAATGAATATCTCTAATAAATATAGATGCAAAAATCCTCAACAAAATACTTGCAAACCGAATCCAAAAGCACGTTAAAAGAATTATACACCACGATCAAGTGGGTTTTATCCCAAGTATGCAAGGGTGGTTCAACACAGAAAAATCAATTAGTGTAATAAACCACATTGAAAAATTGAAGAAGAAAAATCACATGATTCTCTTAATTAATGCAGAAAAGACATTTGACAAAATAAAGCATCTAGGTAAGAGTTTTAGCTAGAGCAATTAGGCTAGACAAAGAAACAAAAGGCACTCAAATATGAAAGAGAGAAGTAAAACTTTCACTATTTCCTGATGACATGATCCTATATCTAGAAAATCCTGAAAAATCCAGAACAAAGTTACTAGAGTTAATAGATGAGTACAGCAAAGTAGTGGGATATAAGGTTAATGTGCCAAAATTAATAGCATTTCTAACACTACTAATATGCAATCTGAAGAGGAAATTAGACAAAAAATTCCATTTATAATAGTGACTAAAACAATAAAATATTTAGGAAAAATTTAATCAAGGACATAAAGACCTGTATTCAGAAAACTACAAAACATTGTAAAAGAAACTGAAGACGACTTAAATAAATAGGACATTCCGTGTTCATGGATTGGAAGACTAAATATTGTTAAGATGTCAATTTTATGCAAACTGATTTACAGATTTAAAGCAATCCCAATAAAAATTCCAACAGACTTTTTTTTTGCAGAATCTAAGAGACAATAATCAAATTTATTTGGAAGGGTAATGGGCCCTGAATAACAAAAAATGTCTTAAAAAAGAAGAATGAAGTTAGAGGACTCTCAATTCCTGACTTTAAAGTGTATTACTTCACTACAGTGGTAAAAACAGCATGGTACTGGCATAAGGACAGATTGAACAATGGAACTGGACCGAGAACTCAGAAATTGACCCTCACATCTACAGTCAAGCAATTTTTGACAAGGCTGTTAAGCCCACCCAGCTGGGCCAGAACAGTCTATTCAACAAATGGTACTGGGAGAACTGGATAGCCATATTGAAAAGAAAGAAAGAGGACCACTATCTCACACCTTATACAAAAAAAATTAACTCAAAATGGATCAAGGATTTAAATATAAAAACAACAACCATAAAACTCCTAGAAGAAAATGTAGGAAAACATCTTCAAGTTCTTGTGGTAGGTGGTAGGTCCTTAAACCTTACCCCCAAAGAACAAGCAACAAAAGAAAAAATAGATAAATGGCACCTCCTCAAAATTCAACACTTTTGCACCTCAAAGGACTGTCAAAAGGATGAAAAGAGAGAAACTCAATGGGAGAAAATATTTGGCAATCATATATCTATTAAGTGTTTAATATCCATGATATGTAAAGATATCATACAACTCAACAATAAAAAGATAAAGTATCTGATTTAAAAATGAGCAAAAAAACTTGAAAAGACAACTGTCCAAAGAAGAAATACAAATGGTGAAGAAACACATAAAAAATCTTCAACATAACTAGCAATTAGGGAAATGCAAGTCAAAACTACAATGAGATATCTTTTCACACCTGTTAGGCCACTATTAAATAGACAGAAAATTGTAAATGTTGGAGAGGTTTTGGAGAGATAGGAACACTTATTCACTGTTGGTGGGAATGTAGAATGGTATAGCCACTGTGGAGGACTGTTTGGCAGGTCCTAAGGAAGCTGAATATAGACTTGCCTTGGGAACTGGCAATACCATTGCTAGGTATATACCCAGAAGAACTGAGAGCAGTGACACGAATAGACGTCTGCAAACCGATGTTCATAGCAGCATTATTCACGATCGCCAAAAGTTGGAAACAACCCAGGTGTCCATCAACTGATGAATGGAGAAACGAATTGTGGAGTATTCATATGATGGAATATTATGCAGTGTAAGAAGAAATGAAGTCGTGAAACATATGACAACATGGATAAACTGGAGGACATTCTTTTGAGTGAAGCAAGCCAGAAACAAAAGGAAAAATACTATATGATTGCCCTATAATGAACTAAATATATTATGTGAAATATAAATATATTCTGTGAAATATGAATTTCGGTAGAAGTGCATATATAAGACCATATTTCTTTAAAGCTGAAGAAATGTAAGTTAATAGCACATAATGTTAATATCAGACAAAAAAAATTATACAAAGTGAAGAAGACCAGACATAGAGTACTATATATTGTATGATTCCGTTTATATAAAATGTAAATATAAATCAATTTATAAAGGTGAAAGGAGATTAGTGGTTATGTAAGTCTGAGGAAGGGATGTTAAGGGGTTTGGAGTCTTTCTTTTTGGAGTAATGAAATTGTTCTAGAATTTTTGAGATGATGAATGTACAACCTTGTGTTTATACGAAAAGCCATTTGGATAGAATAGCCAGAAACAGCAGCTATGTACAGTGGGGGAAGTATAGAGAGATTGAGAGGTGAGGAATTTTCTTGTTTGTTTGTCTGTTTTTTGTTTATTGTTATTATTGAAATAATGAAAATGCTTTAATAATGATTGACGTGATCAGCGCCCAACTATGTGATTATAGCAAATACCATTGATTGTATACTTTTGATTAATTGTATGTTTATTAGTATGTATCAATAAAATTGATTTGTTAAAAAAAATCAATTGGCTATAGATGTGTGCTCTATTTCTGAACTCTCAATTCTATTTCATTGGTCTATAAGTCTTTCCTTTTGCCAGGAGCATGCTGTTTTGAGCATTGTTGCTTTGTAACAAGTTTTAGAAATGGGAAATGTGAGTTCTCAAACCTCCTTCTTTTGAAAGATTTTTGACTATTTGGGTCCACTTCCCTTTCCCTGAAAATTAGATGATTGACTTTTCCATTTCTGCAAATATTGCAAATATATCTTTAAATATTTTGCAAATATTGCACGAAGTCAGTGATATGAAATAATGAAGATAAGCAAATTTATAGAGCTCAAAACTTGAATAGAAACTAGGTTACCATGGGCTGGATACAGGGTAAGGAGTGGGAGGTTAATGCTTAGTTTGTGAAGAATTTCTATTTGGGATGATGAGAAGTTTGAGTAATGGATGGTGGTAATGGTAGCAAAACATTGTGAATATAATTAATGCCACTGAATTATATATCTTAATATGGCTAAAAGGGGAAATTTTAGGTTGTATGTATGTTACTAGAATAGATATTTTTAAAGAAATGCCCATATGACTGTACAGCACAGTGAAGGCTAATGTATGGAATATAGTTAAAACTACAATTATAATAATATCCTCTCATCTATTGTAACAAAGGTTCTGTGCTAATGCAAAATGTTAATAATGGGGGTGGGTATATGGGAACTCTGTATTTGCTGCATGAGTTTTCTGTTAACTTACAACCTCTCTAATCAAAATGTGTACGAATAGCTATGATTAATATGCTAAAAGTCCTCAAATAGAAAAAGTGGATAAGATTTAAGAACAGATATATTATATAATTAGAGAAATGGAAACAACTCAGAAAGAATCAGTTGGAAATGGTAAAAATTAAAAACACAGTAACAGAAATGAAGAATGATTTTAACTACCAAGCAAAGAATCAGTGAACTTGAAAATATGTCATTAAAATCTTCCAATACCAAAAAGCAATGAAAAATTATTCAAAGTCTTGGCTCATAGTGTTATTATCCATGTTATTACCACCCATCAACTATGGTGATATAGGTCTCAGCATGCTCATAAACGTAGCTCCCCAAAATGCTTACTTGCTAACTTAATAAATGCTAACTTATTAATAATACGTGTCATGATTAATATAATGTATACCCTCCTTCATGGACACATTATTCAAAGTCCTTGACTCTCCCACATACTTTCTTGTACAATTGACAGGGAAAAGTTGGCATGTTATTGCCATACTTGAACAACTTGCAAACTTTCATGACGTTCCCTAATTCTCCATTAGATAATTCTTCCAGCAAACAATTTCCCAATTTCATTTGTAAAATTCCCATTTTGCAAATCTAGGAATGGAGAACCAGAGTGTACATTTGGGAGGTTTGTGTAAGTAATCACCAGGAATTTTTCCAGGATTCAAGAGAAAGGTTAAATATTAGATTTCCAGTTGATAGTGAGAAAGACACCCTCAGTTTTGTCCCATTAGTAAGTTCAAATTCTGAAGTTTGATACTCTCCCCTAGAAGGCACTAGAAATCCCTTACATTCTTGTGTGAAGGGGATATGCTATTGCTTTTTAGAAATCCTGGACCAGATTAAGCAAGGAGCTGAAGAGCAGAACAATGGAAACTCGGAAGAACAGCCCGCAATGGGTTATTACAGTGGCTGATGCAAACCATGTACACTCAGGGGATGTAATAGTTTTCCATAAATGAAAAGCATTAAGAGGTTATGGGCAAAGCCTCACCATCTCCTCTAAGGTTTGCTTTCTGCAAGGAGACCAGCTAGATTTAATAGTAACCTACGACCTTGCTTTCCATCTCGGAAGAAATGATTGCAGCTGCCTAGTGAGTGTAGCGAGAAGCTCTAGTCAGGACATCTGTGCAAATAGTGTGGGCTGAGGGGAAGAGAGGAAAGAAGGAGACTGGGCATATCTATCCAGCGCTGCTGGCCTTCTGCATCTCTTGCATGACCCTGTGAGTGCTACCAGTTTGGGGGAATTATAGCGTGTATTCCGATGAATGGGGAACCTGGAGTCCCACCAGGAAGTATTCTTATTTCAATATTTCTCCTAAACGGTCTAAAAGATCTCAGAGCAAAGTATGAATCTCCAAGGCTCAAGTAATTGCTTGTGATTTATGTTCTTATTTTAAATCATGGTTTCTGTTTGGACCTCACTTTGTGGGATTTCCTATTCCTGAAAGTGGGTTCCCCAAATTATATAAACCTGGATCTGCCCCTGGGAGGA
>JAQZBX010094198.1:0-12055 GCA_029593785.1 Cabassous unicinctus | reverse complement strand
TGGCACATAGGTAGGCCAGAGTCTTCAGTCTCTGGAAGTACACCTAACAACTCCAGCATCACATATAGGTTTAAATAGAAGGGACTGATGGACCATGTGCAGGGAGGACTTATTTGAGTCCAACTCTGTCACTCTCAGGAGCACAGATTCCACTGAAGAGCCCACTAATTAGGCATCAATCTCTGGGACTATCCCTGCTTATATAGGACCTGGGGGTTTCCAGAGCCCTCAGGGGTTCCTCTGTGTGGGGTGATATCCACTTTGGTAGTCTATGAGATCCTACTGAGGTGTGTGTAAGCATTACCTCTGGGATGACCTCCTGACTCTCTTTGAAGTCTCTTAGCCACGTGAACTCATTTTTCTTTACCTTTTCCCCCTTTTATTCAAGGTCTTTTTCCAATCGTGTTGCCCGTTGGCACTTGGTATTAATCCCTCGTTGCCAGGGAGGCTCATCCCCGGGAGTCATGTCCCATGTTGGGGGGAGGGTAATGCATTCATATGCTGAGTTTGGCTTAGAGAGAGGCCACATTTGAGCAACAAGGGGGCTCTCAGGTGGCAACCCTTAGGCACCCCATAACAGTAGGCGAAGTTTCAATTACAAGAGCAAATACTCATAAGGCTAGTCCTCAATAACAAGAACCCATCAGTGGGCTAAGGATGGGTTTTTAAAGATGACATTTGAGCATCCGAGCTAGGTTTTGTGGTAGATAGGAGAGAGTGGCACTTGAGATATAGAGGGTGTGGCAGATTGAATTATGTACCCCAAGAAAGACATGTTCTTAATCTTAATCTGAGTTCTTGTGGGTGTGAACTCATTTGTAACTAAGACCTTTTAAAAATGTATTATCAGTTAAGGTGTGGAATAATCATTTGAGAATCGGAACTTCTAAGATCCTGTTTAGGTGGGGCCAAACTAGATGAGGGCAGTCATTAATCTGTATGGCTGGAGGCCTTATTGAGAGGAAATGCAGGCACAGTCCAGACGCTGGAAGTCAGCAGAATCCAGAAGAGCAGACACAAGGAAGAGAGAGATCACCATGTGATGGGGGGGAGAGATGCAAGTCAAGGAACCGCGAGGATTGTCGCAATCCAGCACCAGAACAGCACAGACTTTGGGGAGAAAACATGGTCTTGCTGACACCTTGATTTTGGACTTCTAGCCTCTGAAACTGTGATCCAATAAATTCCTGTTATTAAGCCAATGAGCGTGTGGTATTTGTCATAGCAGTCCAGCAATCTAAAATGGATGGTGATATACTGGACAAGTGTTCTCTGATTAGGGTTAGCAGGTGGAGAAGATGAGGGTGGAGAAGATGGGGAAGAAAAATAATCACAAGAAATTTTTCAAAGGTCTACTACATCCTGGCAAGGTGAGTGGTTTCTGGACAGCAAAGAGAACAGAACAGCACAAAGATACCTGGTACATAGTCATGGCACTGTAGAGATGGAAGGCAATAACAAGTCTGAGCAGTCAACTGCACAGTCGCTGCAGTCGGACAGACTATCGCTGCCACGTACAAGCTATGGGGCCTTGGCCAATTTCCCCAACCTTTTTGTATGTTAATTTCTTCATCTCTAAAATTGGTACTGGCCACAGTACCTTCTTCAGAGAATTGTTGTGAAGTTTAAGCCAAGTAATGTGCATAAAGTAATCTGTACGGTGCCTGGCATACAGTAAATGCTTGCCAAATTGCTATTGTTGTAATTTTATAAAATAATCATTGCTAACTTCCCTTATGCCAAGCATCATTCTAAGTCAGTGGTTCTCAAAGTGTGGACTCTAGACCAGTGTCCACAAGTTCTCATCTCCTGGGAACTTGTTAAGAACGAGAGATATAGGCCATTTTATATCTTTCCATAACCTGCAGAATTGTGTGGGTGAGAGTGTAAACTACAATGTGAACTACGGTCCATGCTCAATGGCAATGCCCCAGGATGCGTTTATCAATTGCAGTGAATGTGCCACACTAATGAAGGATGTTGTTTATGTAGGACAGTGTGGGAGGTGTGGGGAATGGGGCATATGGGAATCTCTATATATTTTGTGTAACATTTATGTAGTCTAATCCCTATATTTTTTTGTGTAAAATTTATGTAATCTAAGTACCTTTTAAAAAATAAAAATATATATGAAAAAAAGAATGCATATTATCGAGACCCATTCCAGACTGACTGACTCAGAAACTATGTGGAGTTGGACCCAGTAATCTGTGTGTTTAACAAGCTTTTCCAGGATATCATGATGCATACAAAAGTTTGAGGAGAACCACTGTTGTAAGCATTTTATATGAATTCACTTCATTTATTCTTCATAACAGTCTGATGATGGAGGTACTATTATTATCTCTATTTTATAGATGAAGAAACTAAGGCACAGAGATGTAAAGTAACACCCAAGGTCACACAGCTAGTAAGTAGTTGAAACCATATCTGAACCCCATCTCAAATTTTTCAAAATTTAAAAACTGTCTTAGAGTGTGATGGTTAGCCTAATGTGTCAACTCAGTCAGGTAATTGTGTCCAGGTGTTTGGTCAGGCAAGCACTGGGCTAATTGTAATACAAGGACATTTATGGACTTTAGTCACAAGTGAGTTTACTGCATAGATAGCTGATTACATCTACATCAATCAGGGAGATTGCCATCAGTAATGAGTGATGCTTTAGCCAATCAGTTGAATGCCTTAAAAGGTGAAGTGAGTTCAACACTCAGAGAGAATTTCTCAGCTCGTCTTTGGACAGCCAATGTCTCTGGGAAACTCATCAAGGACCTTCACTGGACTTTCATCGAAGGCCCTGGTTTGCAGCCTGCCTGTGGAATCTGGACTTGTGCATCCCCACGGTCATGTGAGAGACTCTTATAACATCTCATATTATCGACAGATATCTCCTGTTGATTCTGTTTCCCTAGAGAACCCTGACTACTACATAGAGCTAGCCTTTCTCTGTCTCTTTTCACTTCCTTCCCTCTTCTCAACCTTATCATATCCCAATCCCTGGTTCTATCCTTATGCCTTTAGCTTCCTGTACCAACAGGAAAGAAATTACCACCTGTTGCTTTATTTATACCCTTTGGGACCTGTATTAGACAGCCAAAGGGGTGCTGATATAAAATCTCAGAAATTTGTTGGCTTTTATAAAGGGCATTTATTTGGGGTAGAAGCTTACAGTTACCAGGCCATAAAGTGTAAGTTAATTCCTTCACCAAAGTCTGTTGCCAAGTGTTGGAGCAAGAAGGCTGCCGACATCTGCCAGGGTTCTGGCTTCCTCTTCCTCTTAAGGCTCCATGGTCCCAGCTTCTTCCAATATCAGCTGTAGGCTGGGATAAGTCTTGTCTCTCTCCCGGGGCTCATTTCTCCCGAGGCTCAACTGCTATGCTCTCTCCACAAGCCATATGCAAACTATCAGGCCAATGGCTTGTCTCTCTTCCTGGGGCCTCTGCCTTCTCTCTTTCCTCAGGTATCTGCTTCTCTGTGTGTTTACTTCCTGGGGCTCCAATATCAAAACTCCAACTAACTCCTGTGCCTGTCGTTTTCTCTGTGAGTCCCCGCCCACCAATGGGATGGGGACACAACATCCTACTGACGTGGCCCAATTAAAACCCTAATCATAATCTAATCATATAAAACTGAAACCCCTGACAGACCAATTTACAAACATAACCGAATGTCTATTTTTGGAATTCATAAATAATACCAAATTGCTACATGACTCATTGCTCCTAACATCCATAATGCTTTGGGTGGGGCCAGTAAGAGATGAAAAGGGCAGGTATTACACAGGTTACCCCATGTGAATGATTCTCTGTGTATTGCTTGCTGAAGTGGAGAAGCCTGATCCAGAAAAACACTGCTGTTGTCAGTGTCAACTTACATTACAAAGGACAGCGACTGTTTGGGGGAACCATTAGACAAATTATTTTTACCTGCTCTAACCATTTAAATATTTTTCATATTATTTTGCAAATAAAATTTTTTAAATTTCATGACTTAACCATACTACCAAACCATCTCTGGGTAGAAAGTGCAATCCTGAGTGATCAGACTTGATAAAAGATGCTCTTCATCAGCAGACATATTAAAAAGATTTGAATAGCCTAAACTCTTTGCAGCCTGAAATGGTAATGGTGCCTGTTATCCTTTCCTTAGCAAGCATACCTAGACTTCTTTATTTCTTAGTTACTTTGGTGGGGATGGCCAATAAATCATTAAAAAACTCAGAAGAAGCACTTTGGGCTAAATCCCAGGGATTATAATGATTGTGACCCCTAAAAGCTAGTTGCTCCTGAAGAGCTATAACAAATAATCTGTCATCTTTGGTTCTTAAATATTCAGATCGCAGTCATGTCTAATCCCACTGCCATGGGAAGATTTAATGATCTTCCGTGAATAGGTATTTGGTAAAAGTTTCTTGCTTATTATGAACTCAATGGAGAGAAACTGAAAAGATATAAATGTGTAGGAAGAGCTCTGATGTTGTCACATGAGGCAAAAGGACTACAAAGGAAGATGGGGATTATGGTAATAAGAAAACAGTTCTGAAAAGGTCACATTAAATTCTAAAATTTATTTTTACCTTAAATATTTCAGAATATTCTACACGCACCCTCACTACAGATTTTTTTTAGAGAAGGGTATGTTAGTCATAAGGTCTTGTCATAAATATATACTTTTAATCGAGGTAAAATTCATATAGCATAAAATTAATCATCTTAAAGTATCCAATTCAGTGGCATTTAGTACATTCACAATGTAATAAACCACTGCCCCTAGCTAGGTCCCAAACATTTTCATTACCCAAAAAGGAAACCCTGTGCCCATTAAGCAGTTACTCCCTAATTCTCTTATCTTCCCAGCCCTAGGTAACCACCTGCTTTTTGTCTCTAGGGATTGACATATTCTGAACATTTTATACAAATGGAATCATAAAATATGTGACTTTTGTGTCTGGCTTCTTTCACTTGGCATAATGGTTTTGAGTTTCTTCCATAAATTTGGCATGTATCAATATTTCATTCCTTTTGATGGCTGAATAATATTCCATTGTATGGATATACAACAATCTGCTTATCCATTCATCAGTTGATGGATATTAAGGGTTGTTTCCATTTTTTGGCTATTGTGAATAATGCTGCAATGAACGCTGATATACAAGCATCTTTTTGAGTCCCTGTTTTAAATTCTTCTAGTATGTAACGAGGAGTGAAATTGGGTCATGTGGTAATTCTATGTTTAATTTTTTGAGAAATTGCCAAATTGTTTTCCACAGCTGCTGCACTATTTTACATTCCTATCATCAATGTATGAGGGTTCCTATTAATCCACACCACTTATTACTTTCTATTTTTAAAATTATACTTTTTAGTTATATCCATCCTAGTGGGTGCTAAGTGGTATTTCATTGTCATTTGATTTGCATTTTTTAATGGATAATGATGTTGAGCATCTTTTCATATGCTCATTGGCCATTTGTATATTTTCTTTGGAGAAATGTCTATTCAAGTCCTTTGCCCAAATTTGAAAATTAGGTTATTTGTCTTTTTGTTTTTGAGTTGTAAGAGTTCTTTATATATTCTAGATACTAGACCCTTATCATATCCATCATTTGCAAATATTTTCACCCATTCTGTAGGTTATCTTTTTGTCATAAATAATATGATTCTCTTCTTTTCAGCTATATTAGAGGACTGTACTCATCCATTCCCCCTCAATGTGAGTAGAAGTGGAATATCATCAGTGCTAGGTAGAAGGTTTTAAGAGCGAATGTGTTATTTGCCATGCTATCTTTCCCTCTGCCATAGAAATGGGTAACATTCCAGATCATGGCTACTCAGTCAGATTGGGTCCTGGAGTAAGGATGACATGGAGCAGAGCCATCCAGTTGACCCAAGATGAACAAGTATCATAAGCAAAAATAAAACCTTTGTTGTTTTAAGCCATAGAGGTTTGGGGGTTGTGTTACTACAGTATAATTTAGACTTTCCTAACTAATACAAAGGGTTGAATAAATCAGTAACTGAATCATCATAGGTAATATTTGCTACACTGCACAATGTTCTCTACAAATGAATGCATGGAGTAGAAAAGTTGTGGAGTTGTATCTTAACTGGGCAACATGCTTCCATTCTTGCCCTTCTCCCTATTTTCTGTAGAATAACTGGTGATAGCTTTTAGAAAACAGAAATCTGATTATAGCATTATCCTGCTCAAAATAATTTTATAACTTCCCATTTCTTTAAAATTAATATAGTTACAAAATCTTTAGCACAATCAACAAAACTCTTCATAATGCCACCCTTGCCTACCTCTTAAGCCTCATCACATGTCAGTTGTGCTTTGTAATTCTTGAATTATTTTTGGAAAACACATATTTTTCTAGAAAATCATCCATTCCATCAAAAATTCCATTTTTTTTTTCTCCAACTGTTTCCATCTCAGTGACTTTGCATTTGTTATTTCCTTACCTTGGGATATTCTTCACCACTACCTTTACCAACCCCCCATCTCCTTCTCTGTTTGGTGAACTTCAACTCACCATATGGTTATTGGGGTAATTTCTCAGGAGGTCTTGCTTGATTCCCCACTTTGTGTTAAATATTCTCCATCTGTGTTATCATAGCACCCAGTCATTCGCCTGGCCTATCGCTTATATGATATTCATATTTCAATGCATCTGATTACTTATATGTCTTGCTCCAATAGAATATAAACTGCATGAGGCAGTATTATTGTTCATATTATTCTCCACTATACTCCTAGTGGCTTGAGTAGTGTCTGGCATATGGTAGGAAGAGAGAATGATTACGTTCATTGTCTAGCCCTCTGTCTTTTGCAAATGAGTCTGAACCAAGGTAGAGCAAGGACTCAATATCCAATTATGTAGTTGATGTTATCTTAGCTTCACCACCTTTCATGAACCAATCTTGGAAGCTGGCATCACAATTCACCTTTGGTTCTGAGCATTTTATAAAAAGGCTGCATCTTTCTGAGTAATTAGGCTTTGAGTTTTCTGATATTGGCAGGTTCTAACTTTTTAAAAAGTGCCATTTTCAAGAAATAGAGTTTAGAGTTGCCTTATTAGTTTGGGGCAGCTCAAGCATGCTTAAATCCCTAAGCTTTTTATGAATATAGCTATGATTACAGATCAAGGATATCGTCTACCTTAATAGTCCTTATGTGTGCTTTCCACAGCAAATGCACCATTCTACCTTCACTTATTTTGGGTTTATTACTATTCCAATGACATTTTTTATACTAGAGAACACAAACAATTAGGAGAAATAAGAAGTGTTCTGAATTTTTTCCCCTTAAAAACAAAAAAATTAACCAAAATATTCAAACTTGTTTGATTGCCCAACTAGACTGTGTTACTTTTCTTCCACATTCACAAGCATTTATTGAACAGTCAATATTTAGCTCTATTCTAAGTGGAACATATGAAGTAGTGTAACACATGGTCCCTATGGTCCTCAAGTTCACCGTTTGGAGAAATAAATCAGAGGAGACTTTCTAAGTAAATACTTTCATATCTTATATTCTCATAAGACCTTTAAACTATCAATATAGATTTACAAATCTGCTCTTGTTACACTAAAGTCCAGTAATGTGATTGATGGACATATATGTATACTTAAAGGTTATTAACTTTGTTTAAGACAGTGGATACAGAAAGGCATAAGTTCAGAGACATTACATAAAGAAGGAGATAAAGTAGCATGAATTTGGATGGATGTATATATGTCCCAAGTCTCCTAAAGTTTTCCCCAGGGACTTGACATGGATAATGTCAACATGGCATGAGAAATTTTTCAGAGGGAGCAGCTTACCTTTGTCAATCTCATGTGTGTTTCTGTCCACTCCTGTCCCATCCACTACCTCCCCCAGCAACTGTTGTAGAGACTATGGATTCTAGTTGGAATGCTCACCAAGTGCAAGTAACTGGGGCAAAACAAAACAAAAAAACCATTACATTCCTGTTGTTTACAGTGAGAGTAAGTAATGCCAAGTAAATTTCCCAGGTGCAGTAACTCTCAGCAAGACAATACCTAAAGACAGGGTCTCTGTGTAGTCCAAATCAGGGATATCAATTTTTTTTTCTATAAAGGGCTACATAGTAAATATTTTCATCTTTTTGGGCCGTAAGGTTGCTATCATAACTACTCAACTCTGCCAATGTAGCACAAAAGTAGCCATAGACAATATGTAAATGAATGACTGTGGCCGTACTCTAATAAAATTTTATTTAAAAACCAGTGGTGGGCTGTATTTGACCCATGGGCTGTAGTTTGCCGACCCCTGGTCTAAATCAGAAGGGCATCATTCATTTGCAGTACACAGCCTGTGACTCCATACAGTCCAGTTCAACCTCAAGCCTGAGATGTATTCTAGAAACAACTATTTTGAAAACTGTTGTTATCCTCATCCATCCACAAAATTGCATTTAATCTACAAAATCGATAGAGGTCCCAACAATATCCTTAATGCTGTCTGCATAGGTCAGAAAATCATGTTTAAGATGAGAGGTGAGAAAGAAACAAAAGTAAGCTAGGTTAAGAGGGAGACAAAGTGTATTCCAGGTAGAGGAAATTGTGTACAAAGATCAGGATTTGAGAAAGGAGATACTATCTGTGGTAGACTCTGTTCATTGTCTCCCCAACATTCACTCACCCTTTTCTTATTCCTAATGCTATTTTAATTTTGTTCAGATATCCATTCCCACCTCTGGATCTGAAGGGGGACCCTGAGTAGTTTAAGCAGATCAGTGTGTGGAATTCCTTTGGTCTCTGTTTTTTTTGTTTTTTGTTTTTTTCTGTCCAGCAGTGGGTATCTGACCTTAGTTAGCCCAATAAAACTAAAGGGAAGGATGTAATCCATGCTTCAAGGAGAGATTTTCCTCTCTCTTTTCTGCTAGACATGATCAAAACAAGCTTGTCACCCTTATTTCCAGTGGCAGTCATCTTGCTACAAAGAGGGGAGCCAGGCTTAATATGAAGCCAATTCTGAGGAAAGCTTCAGACAGAGCTGCAATTAACTGAGGTGTTTCATAATAATATGTGGGAAACTACTGATTTCTGTCATACCTTGAGCCTGCCAGACTTTTGGTCCTTCAGCTATGTGATAATAAATTCCCTCATTATTTGAACTAGTTTGAGTGAGTGTTTCTATTACTGAGAGTCAAAACTATCCTAACTGATAGGGTATTTGAGGGGGTGAAAAAATTCAGTATAACAAGAAAAGACTGTAGAGGTAGACAGAGGCAGTCTTAAGGGCCTTGTTTCTACTGGCAACTCACACTAAGCTCAGGGCATCCATACGGAAATAGTTCTTTTCCCAAACAGGCAAACAACAAGGCAATAAAGAGAAAACACATGCTTCTGGCACTTTAGGACTTCATTGTTATAAACATCATAGCTCAATCAATTTAAGACCTAAATGTTTGAGTCAATGCTTATGTTAGTGGTTTAATTAGCGCCATTTTATCCACATACATTCTACATCAGATATAAGTTACATCTTTTATGAGGGCTGAGCAAATGCCTTTTAAGTATAGTAAGGGAGATGAAAAATAACATTGGAGAGGTTGATGCGGGTCTTTGCTTAAAGGTCAGAGTCAAGTCCTAAAAGAATTTAAAAAAAATTATCCCAGAAATGAAAAAATGTAATAAGACATGGAGAACAGATCCAAACTTTCCAATCACATGAAAACAGATCGAGTAAAAGCAAACATCAAACTTTAGAAGTAAACTTTTAGCTTTAAAAGGTCGATATGATGCTAATTAAATGAGACACCAAGCATATCCAGGTGAAATTTTTAAAATTCAAAGTCTACAAATAAGTTGGCCAAGCATCTAGGCATATTAAACATTATTTCGTTTACATTGGGGATAGTGTAGGGGAGAGGGGAGAAGTCAGAAATCCTGTTTCATACTCGACATTGATAAGAAAAAGTCAGGTACATGTTTTTTAAACCAAAGGTAAATTAAAAACATGGTGAAAATTTCCAAATAATCTAACAAAAAAGCATAGAAACATATAGCATATAAAACAAGAGCAAGAAAATATTAAAGCAAAAAATCTTATAGAAGATAAAACAAGTGTAAGTGAATTAACACCTCTAATAAAAGAATTTCAGACTGAATTACCAAAAGAAAAACATAACTATTTGCAACTTATGAGAAACATCTAAAATCAAGTGATTTAAAAGTTAAAAATTTAAAAACATTGACAAAAATATATCAGAAAAGTACAAACAAAAATATAGATGGTCATTACTAATAATCAGACCAAGTAGAATCCAAGAAATGAGGCACTGTCATCCTACATTAATAAAATAGTATATAGTTGGTGAAAGTAAGAGTCATAGGCCTTTATATAATAATGAACAACGTGCCAGGTACTACCCATTTTCACATGCATTAGCTAATTTAATGTTCACAACACGTTATGTTGTAGATATGGTTATTATTCCCATTTTACAGGTGAGCAACTGAGCACAGAGAGGTTAAATAATTTGCCCATGGTTCTGACTGTTAAGGGCATAACTGGGAGTTGAACTCAGGTCTGTCAAACTTGAGAAACTCTTAGACACTATACTAGTATATCAGAAAGGTTAGTCCTTTGCATTATCTGAATCAGAATTACCTGGGATGCTTACTAAAACTGCAAACACCTGGCATCATGTCAGATATATTGTAGAGATCTGAAATTTGCATTTTAACAAGTGCTCCAGTTGATTCTTATGCATGCACTACATGGGCTGCCTCCAAGAAACTGAAACACAATTGAAGTGGAAATCTTTAATCCACCTTTTCTATCTTAGACAGATTAAGTAGAAAAAACAATAGATGATTAGAATATTAATCAGGCTGTTATAAAAAACTTGAAATACTACAGAGAATATATGATACTTTCAAACATCCATGTTACAAAATTGATCACATATTAGGTCCTAAAAGAAAAAGAAATTAAGTGGGAGCTTCTTGATCTGAAAGCGGATTACACAAGTGTGTTCAGATTGTTTAAATCCATCAATCTGTACCCTTATAATCTCTGTACTTTTCTGTATGTATATTATACTTCAATGCAAAGTTGAATAAGAATTTTTGGGTAGAATGACTACATCTCCCTGTTTATCTGAGGCAGATTTGAGATAGAGAGAAATAGAAATTATACAAATGAAAAATAAAATACCTGATGCTAGGAACTTGATGAACTGATTAGATATAGCTGATAAGAGAAATTATCCATAATGCATCATGTAGAGACCAAAAGTGTATGTGGGGGAGATTAGAAACAGAGAGAAGACAGAAATCTACCATACATCTAATTGAAGTCCCAAAAGTATAAGGAGAAAGAAGAGGGCAGAGGCAATATCAGATGAAACTGAGATCACTTCTCAGCCTTTTGGCTAAGATCAAGTGTAGAAGACACTGAGAATTTTCAAGAACAAACAAAAAACATCAATGAATCCTGTGGTAGAAGATGGATTGTGGTTAACCAAACAAATATGAGAACATTCTTTCATGAACTATAGCAAGCATATAATACTAATACAGGGTGTCAATAACCAGGTAGGTTGGGGGAAAAACACACCAAATGTAAGATATTGCCTATAGTTAGTAGTAATGGTTTTTTTCACTTGTATTATTTTTAAAAATTTTTTCCATTTTGAAAACAATTTATTCAAGTATATCATTATACATGAACATACATAAACAATAAGTGTATAGGAAAAGATGTGAACTTACAAAACAAACATGCGTAACATCATACAGGGCTCCCATACATCACCCCATCACAAATACCTTACATTGTTGTGAAACATTTGTAATAAATTACGAAAAAGCATCGTCAAAGTATTACTACTAACTATAGTCTGTATCTTACATTTGGTGTGTTTTTCCCCCAACCCATCCTATTAATTTGTGTTCATAAACCATATAATTCACCTAAAGTGTACAATCAATGGCATTTGCTATAATCACCGAGTTGTGCATTCAATACTACAATCAATATTAGAGCATTTTTATTGCTTAAAAAAATAAAAGAAAAACAACAA
>JAQZBX010094197.1:0-12040 GCA_029593785.1 Cabassous unicinctus | reverse complement strand
CCCAACTTCCAGTCTGCCCTGAGGAATATACCTTCCAACCCCTGCGTGAAGAGATTAATGCTGTCTCACCAGAAGAAAATGCAAAGGAATGCCCTGAGGTCTATAGCTTCCAAGACATCTCTAATCCTTCTCCTTATCCACCCCCACCACCCTTCTTGTTTTTGAGACCTATTACTAGACTAAAATCACAACAAGCCCCCCAAAGGTTAAATACAAAGTGTGACCCATGAGGAATTATGCTATACTCTGAAAGACCTGCATGAGTTTTCAAACTTACATAGACAGAAATCAGAGGAATATATGTGGGAATGGATACTAAGGGTATGGGAAAATGTTGGAAGGAATATAAAGTTGGATCAGGCTGAATTTATTGATATGGGCCCACTCAGCAGAAATTCTGGATTCAACGCTGTAGCTCCAGGGTTTAGAAAGGGCTCTATCAGTTTGTTTGGGTGGCTGACTGAAACATGGACCAAGCAATGGCCTAGCCTGTCTGATGTTGAGATGCCCAATTTGCCCTGGTATACAGTAGGCAAGGGAATTCAAATGCTTAGAGAGATTGGGGTGCTATTTTAGCTATTTTAAGTGAACAATTATTTGATGTTAAATATGTTGACAATAATTCAAGGGCAGAGCTGGGTTGACCTGTAGTGATATGTCCATGCCTGGACGGTTTTGAGGAGCGGAAAAAATGAACAAGTTAACATCCCTTTCCCCAAATAGTTTCTTATTATAATCTAACCCCTCTCACCTCACTGGGCTACCATTACTTCCCACTCTAAGTCACAACTTCTTTCTGCCTAAGTAGGTTTCCTCAACTATCTATGTGATTGTTTTGTTTTGTTTTTATTCTATCATCTGTCTATCTATCATCTATCTATTATACCTGTCATATTTATCATTCTATATACCTACCTACCTATCATTTATCACTGATTTTTTTTTTCTATTATTTCATCAATTACTGATTTAATCCACATCCATTGCTAAGAAGAATACCAGTTTAAGCATCCTGTCATCCTGGTCTTTTTGGAAGAGGTCTTTTTCCTTTCATTTTTTCTTAACCTTTTGATGACATCTATTTCTTTAAATGTTTAAATAAATTTATTTTTTTCTGGATCCTAATGTTTGGAAATGCACTTACTCATCATGTTTAGCAAATGAATGTTTATTTCACATTTAAGAGAAACTCTCTGTGATAATCTTGGAAGACTTTGTTGAGACTGCATCTATACATAGGCAATTTTACTTTGTTTCTCTCAGGGTTCCTACAGTGCTACGAATGATTACAACTTTAGATTAGTTTCTCAGATTGAAATCATCTAGTTGGGCAGGCAGCAAAATCCAAACTTCAATGCATGTGAGACCAAGTCTGTGGTTACTGCAGCTCAGAAGAAGGGTTATTTTACTATCAAGATGTTGAGTCATGATGTGAACTTTTATTTTTAAGAAAACATTAGATTACATGAATGCTACATCAAACATATATACATATATACCCCACCATTCCCCCTTCCATGTTTTCCCCAATTAACAACATCTTTAATTAGTGTGGTACATTTGTTAAATTGACGAGCACATATTGAAGCATTGCTACCAACCATGGTCTATAGTTTACATTATAGTTTACACTTTGCACAGCACAATTTTATAGGTTTGACAAAATGTATTACGGCCTGTATCCATCATTGCAATGTCATGCAGGACAATTCCCTTGTCCTCAAAATGCCCCATGTTACACTGATTCTTCCCTTTCCCTCCCATCAGAACCTCTCATGACCACTGACTTTATATCAATGACACAATTTCTTCCATTGTTAGAATAATATTAAGTCTACTTTACTCCATAGTTTCATTCTCCACATATATTTGTTCATTCCTCAATGTTGAGGATTTTGGGATGGTGATGCCCACTGTTTCTGATTGAGATGGGGCTTGGAACCAGTGAAAGTTTGAGATTATTTATGAATTCCAAAAAAGAGATTATGTTTGTAAACTAGTCTATTCCTCTGGGTGTGATCCCCTTTGATTCAGCTGAGATGTCTTTGATTAAATTATGTGAAGTTTATAACTTTGATTCAACTACATCAGTAGGGTGTAAATCATGATTGATTCTCTGCCCCCTTATGGGACTATATAAATGGACACTCATGCAAGAAAACACACAGAAGAAGGCACAGGAAGAAAGAGAGCTCCATAGACACAGAAGAGTAGAGAACTTGGTCATGTTGGCCGTGCCAGGGGACAGAAAGGAGAAGGCTCAAACAACTCAAGACCCTGTGACCACTGAACCATTCGCCTGATAGTTTGCAGCTGAAGAGACCAGAGACCTGAGCAGATGAGGAGGCCTGGAAAGAAATGAGCCCTCCAGCCTACAGCTGAAATTCGAAGAAGCCGGGCCCATAGAACCTTAAGAGGAAGAAGGAAGGTGAGACTAGGTGGAGTTCACCTGCCATCTTGCTTCAACATATGGCAACAAACTTTCGTGAGAAAGCAACCTTGAGTTGGACTCTTTAAGGCCTTGTAACTGTAAGCTTCTATCTCAAATACATACCCTTTATAAAAGCCAACAGTTTTCAGGATCATTGCATCAACACCCCTTTGGCTGACTAACACAGATCCCGTGGGGCAGATCGATGCAACTGTCTTGATTGCAGTTGTAGATACTCTCTGTCTTTTGGGATGGGAATTTTCCATCATCATCCTTTTGTTAGTTGTCCTAGGTGAGTCCTATTAATTGGAGAGTAGGCATTGCAACTCTGTTGAGATTCAAGGCACAACCAGCTTAATAACAGACTAAATATTTAAGTCCCTGGGACAAATTTTTAACGAGCATAATGCTAATTATAGGTTCAAACAAAATAGGCAGAAGAGCCCTGTGTAGGGAAATTATAAATGAATCTAACTCTGTTACACTGGGGAGCATATATTGCACTGACAGGGTGCAAATTCCTGAGATTGACTGCCTTGGCTCTATTGAGTGCCTAGATATTCTAGAATCCTCAAGAGCCTGAATGAGGCACTGTTTACTGTGGTATTCAATGAGATACTGCTGAGCTGTGCATACACATAACCTCTGTAATAACATCCCAATTCACTTTAAAATATTTTAGTCATATAAACTCATTTTTAGTATATATTTCCCCCCTTTAGTCAAGGTCTTTTTCTAAACCCACCACTAATTGAGGCTTGGTAATAATCCTTTGGTGCCAGGGTGGCCCATCCCTGGGAGTCATGTCCCACACTGGGAGGAAGGTAGTACGTTTTTGTGATCTGACCTCCTTCTCTAGGCACTGCCCATGTACTCATGGGATTCTTGCTACTCTATTAGAGAATGGAGTCAGACTTCCCAGGATGGGAATTTAAGATTCTTTCGGCCATTGTGTGGGTCTCCACCACTGAGTCAATGCCCCATGACCACTTGAACATATTCATATGCCATAAAGTCATGCCCCAGGTGCACCCCTCCCCACATATCCCTCCATCACTGACACCCCACACCTGCAGTGATCCTGCCACAGTTGTGGCCCTTCTTTGATCTAAAACCTCCACAAAAATAAAAACAAAAAGTATACAAATAGAAAAAAAATAAAATAATAATAATAAAATAATTTAAAAATACAAAAAGAAAAATAATATAGTTTTTCTTTCACTATGTCATTCATCCCTGTAAGATCTGTTATCTTTTATGTAAAGTGAAAATTTATTTCTTAGTTTCCCCTAGTTTCTTACGTTTTTAACTTTATCATCAAAGAAGATTTAGGTTTTAGAAAAGTCACATAGAAAATATAGAAGATTCCCATTTACCCAACACCCTCCACCTTACCCTTTCTCCTATTCAAAACATTTTAAATGTGTATGGTACATTTGTTAAACTTGATGAAAAAATATTGAAGCATTGCTACTAACCAGGGTCAGTAGTTTATGTTATGGTTTACATTTTGCACCATACACTTTTGCAGTTTATGACAGAATTTAAAATGACCTCTATCTGTCATTTCAAGATCATGCAGAACAATTCCAATGTCCTAAAAGTGCACTATGCTCCTGTCTCTCCTCTCTGAACCTATGGTAACTCTTAAGTTGCAATTTTTAAAGAATAACGTTCATATTTTCATGCAACAATATTGAGGGCTTAACATATTTGTCTTTTTTCTTTACTTAGGCACTGACTATGTTTTTGAGAGATTCTTGCACCTCTAAATGAGAACATAGCAGTTTAATATTTACTTGTTTATTGTGTGGGTCTTCACCCACTTAGATAACACACAATGATAATATGAACACTTTCATATTTCACAGAAATATGTCCCAGGTGCTCTTTTTCCTGCATATCCTGAAACCCCCAATGCCCTGCACCAAAAACCCTCCCATGACATATTTGCAAAAAGAATATTCCCACCATTGTAGTTTTAAACACAGATCTACAAATCCCCAGAGTTCACTTTTCTTTCCTCTAGCCCTCTGCCCAGTTCCATGGATAGTCCAACCAAACCTCCATACCCTACTCCCCCTTACATTCCAACACCTTCAAACCCAGTCACATCACTGTACCACTATCATCCACCTCCACTGCCCAACCACCCCCTTTCCACTTTATTATTGATTTTTGCCATATGGAGCCTTGGCTCACCAACTTCTTTTCCCTTTCTGTCTCCTAATAACTATAATTCTGTGATTCTGTACAATTTGCTTAAGTCATATCAGTAAGGTCATGCAATATTTTTCCTAAAATGACTGGCTTACTTCACTCAAAATAATGTCTTAAAGATTCATCCATGTTGTCCCATGTTTCAACACTTCTTTCCTAATAAAACTGTGTAATATTCCATTGTATGTATTTGCCACATTTTGCTCATCCATTTATCTGTTGATGGATACTTGGGTTGCTTCCAACTTTCAACAGTAGTGAATAATGCCACTATGAACACTGATGTGCATATATATGTTCATGTCCCTGATTCTAATTCACCTGGATATATACTCAGAAGTGGGATTGCAGGATCATATAGCAGTTCTATAGTTAGATTCCTGAGGAGCCACCAAACTGTTCTCCACAATGGCTATGGCATTCTACATTCCCACCAGCGGTAGATAAATGTTCTCTTTCCTCCACATCCTCTCCAACACTATAGTTCTCTGCTTTTTAAATAGCTGCCAGTCTAATGGGTGTAAGATGATATCTCATTGTACTTTTGAGTTACATTTCCCTTAATAGCTAGTGCTGATGAGCATCTTTTCATTTGCTTTTTAGCCATTTGTATTTCTTCTTTGGAGATGTGTCTATTCAAATCTCTTGCCCATTTTTGAAAAGGGTTGCTTTTCTTTTTCTTATTGAGATCTTGGATTTCTTTATATATGCTGACAAATCACAAGTAATGAGAATGAATTTGTCATCAAAAACCTCCAAACTAAGAAGTCAGGGCCAGATCATGTCACAATTGAATTCTACCAATCATTCTGGAAAAACCTAACACCAATCTTGTTTAAACTCTTCTAAAAAATAGAAGTGGAGGCAGCATTGCCTAGCTCATTGTATGATGTTGTAGCAGTTTGGCATTATTTATGAATTCCAAAAATAGGTATTAGATTATGCTTGTAAATTGGTCTGTTCCTTTGGGCATGCTTAAATTAGGATTAGGGCTTTGATTGGGCCATATCAGTAGGGAGTTTTGTGTGGGGACTCAGATTAAAGACATGGCAAATGACCAAGTTGGAGTTTTTGATGTTGGATTCTTGAGCTGGAGCCCCGGGAATTAAGCACACAGAGGAGCTTGGTCATGAGGAAGGAGAGAAGGCTCCAGAAAAAGAGAAGAGATATTCGCCTGACAGTCTACAGCTGACCTTGAGGAGCAAAGCAAGCCTGAGCCCCAAGAAAGGCAAGCCCCAGGAAGAGAGGAAACCAGAAAGCCTGAACTCTGGCAGACGTCCGCAACCATCTTGCTCTGGCACATGGCCATAGACTTTGGTGAAGGAAGTAACTTATACTTTGTGGCCTGGCAAGTGTGGGCTTCTGCCCCCGGTAGATGTTCTTTATGAAAACCAGCCAATTTCTGGTATTTTGCATAAGCACCCCTTTTGCTGACTACTACAGAATTTGAGAGAGGGGTCATGTTTTTTCCATTATCAAAATACTGGAATGGCTTTATACATGGTTAAGGTTGTTTTTTTTTTTTTAAGAGGAATCATGAGATGCTTCATAGAAAAGGCCGAGATTGCTCTTTGAAGAGACTGTTGATAGGGATGCGCTTGCTAAAGAGACTTTTTATGATGCCTTAGAATTAAATAATGAAACTATTGTTGGAAACTGGAGGAAAGGCAATCTGTATTTTAAAGTTACAGAGAACTTAGCATGATTAACTCCTGGTGTTAACTGGAAGTCAGAATTTGAAAATGGAGAGCCTGAACTTTTAGGTGAAGAACTTTCCAAAATAAACCTAGAGGATGTGGCTTGGCTTCTCCTTGCAGCTTATAGCAAAAATGCTAGATGAGAGAAATATGCTGAGGACTGAACTGTTGTACACAAAGAAAACAGAAACTGATTCAAGAAATTCCAAGCCTCTGGAAATCAAGTCACCAGATGATTGTGCCCCATTTGAAAACTTACCTAAACTTGGAACTTGTAAATCAGGGTTCATTATGCAGTTATCTTGGAAAGACTTTTGGAAAGTCTTACTGTCTGATGGCATTGACCCCTGCTTCTTGCATGCTAAACCAACAACCTTTTTGAGAAAGCTTTATGAGCAAAATTGCTGTCAGCCTCAACTAAAATGGACATGGAAAGGAAAGATTGAATGGAAAATGACTTCAAGAGGAAAACCATGGAAGCTGAGATATAGAATTAAGACATCACCTTGGGCCAAGAGAGGAGCCCCACCCATGTGTACAGAGAGGGGGAGTTTACCCCAGCTGTTGAAGAGGGTGGATGCTCCCGCCTGATACTCTGAGAGTTTTGCTGCCTAAGGGTACAGAGAGGGTGGAGCACATTCTGAAAGGATTAGGGCAGTTAAGTTCAGCACCCAATAGATCTGAGAGGGGTGGACCTGTCCCCACATGGATTAGGGAAGGTTGGGTTGTCAACTCATTACTCTGAAAGGGTTGAGCTAATATGCCAAAGTTTAGGGAAGGCCAGGTGGTCAACTCATTGCTCTGAGAGTGTTGAGCCTGTATGCCAAAGGTTAGGGAAGGCCAGGTGGTCAACTCATTGCTCTGAGACCGTTGAGCTTCTATGCCAAAGGTTAGGGGGAAAACAGTCTTCACATCACTGTACTAGTGGGGCTAAGCCTCTAATGCAAAGATTGGGTAAGATGTGGGAATCACCCCAATGTTCTTGGAGCGTGAGGTCTAGTGCTTGGCTGAGACCCAGATGATTGATGAAGGTGAAACCAAGAAAATCGCTATTGGGCAAGCCTGTGGAAAGTGTGGGTTCCCATGTGGTCCCAAGGAGAAGAAGCTATCATCTTAAGAATGACTCTCAGACTTTGACATGGAATGAAGTATGTCCTGCAGTTTTACTGAAATGTAGGGGACCCATGACCATATTTCCCTCCCAATTTCTCCTTATGATAATAGAAATGTTTATCCTTTGTCAGTCCATTTGTGTACTGGAAGTGGATAAATGTTTTGTAAGTTTCAGAGGTCTACAGCAGATGGGACTTTGCCCCAAGACAAACTATATTTCTTTAAACTGATTATAATTTTATTTTTGTACTTGCATTGTTACTGATTAAAGGTTTTTTGAATATTATAATGTATTTTTTGAATTAAGAGGGTGGAGTGTAGCAGTTTGGCATTGTTTATAAATTACAAGGATAGATGTTGGATTGTGATTGTGGACTGGTCTTTTCCTCTGGGTATGATGGAATTATGATTGGTGCTTTGGTTGGGCCATATCCATGGGCTGTTGAGACTCCATCCTTTGGTGGGTGGAAACTCAGATATGGGACATGGCAGAGGACAGAGATGGAGTTTTTGATGTTGGAGTCTTGAGCTGAAGCCCTGGGAATTAAGCACACAGAGGAGCTTCATCATGAGGAAGGAGAGAAGGCCCCAGGAAAAGTAACTAAAAGAACCAAATACCTAGGAATAAACTTAACTAAAGATGTAAAGGACTTTTTCTCAGAAAACTACAAAACATAGCTAAAAGAAATCAAAGTAGACCTAAACAAATGGAAGAATATTCCACGTTCATAGATTAGAAGACTAAGCATTAGGATGGCTCTCCTACCCAAATTGATTTACAGATTTAATGCAATCCCAATAAAAAGTACAGCAGCATGTTTTACTGAATTTGAAAAGTCAATTATGAAATTTATTTGGAAGGACAAGTGGCCACAAATAACCAAAAAACATTGAAAAAGCAAAACGAAATTGTAGGAATCATGCTACCTGACTTTAAAGCATACTACAAAGCTACAGTGGTCAAAACTACATGATATTGACAGAAGGATAGATATTCCGATCAATGGAACCACACTGAGAGTTCTGATATAGATCCTTGCATATATGGTCAACTGATATTTGACAAGGCCACCAATCCCACTCAGCTGGGACAGAATGGCCTCTTCAACAAATGATGCTTGAGAACTGGATATCCATATACAAAAGAATGAGAAGATCACCATCTCATGCCCTATACTAAAATTAACTGAAGATGGATGAAAGATGTAAATATAAGAGCCAAGGCCATAAAGGTCCTATAAGTTAATATAGGGAAGCAGCTCTGAGTACTTGTAGTAGGAAATGGTTTCATAAATTATATGTTATTTTATAACAGATAAAATTAATAAATGGGACCTCCTTAAATTTAAAAACTTTTGTGGTTCAAAGAAATTTGTCAAGAAAGTGGAAAGGCAGCCTACTCAATGGGAAAAAACATTTGGTAACCCTTTATCCATGCATATATAAAATGAGTGTTTATAATTTTGCTGATAAGCAGACAATTTAATTAGCACTTTCAGTGAGAATGCCAGTTTTTCAAAGGTTACAGGATTTATAAGTGTGTTTCTAAGGAATTTCTTTTATTTTTCATGAGTCCAATGCTTGAGAACTTTTCGAACATATTGGATTTCACATATTCAGTTATAAAGTTTTGCAAAAGCCCCAAGGGATTCATGTTGTCAATGTCAATTTTTACCTCTGGGCTTCTCTTTTACATTTTGAACCCAATGTCAGTTTAATTTCTATGTTATGAGTTAATATAGAGATTTTATAGTCTTTTAGATTTATATCTAGTATTTCACAGAATTATTTTCTCAGATTTTTTTTAAAAAGAGGAGTGGAATTATATGTAGTCTTCCGTCTTGCTAGAAGTGGAAGTCCAAACATATTTCTTGTTTATCTATTTTTATTAACCTTCATCTTCCTAATATCTAATGCAATGTCTAGCTTGTCTTTGTCCTTCAAGCAATATTTTTAAAATAACTTAGAATATTGAAACTAAATATAATATGATGGCTATGTTTTATAGAAATGCAGATTTAGACTGTATCTGGGTTTTGGTGGTGTCTTGTTGCTGCAAAAGGAAGTTTAAAAAGAATAATCTGTTATCAACTGGATTCCATTTATGTATTTCTGCTTACAAATGGTATCTCAGTTCACATTATGTATATATATTTAAAACAATTTATTGAAGTATATCATTCATACATGAATATACATAAACTATACGTGTTCAGGAAACATCGTGAACTTAAAAAACAAACATGCATAACATCCTACAGAGTCCCCACACATCACCCACCCCCCAAACACCCTGAATTGTTGTGAAACCTTTGTTAACAAATCATGAAAGGGCATCATCAAAGCATTACTACTAACTATAGTCCGTATCTTCCTCACCTGTATATTTTTTAAAGGTTTTATTTATTTATTTATTTATTTACTTTTATCCATTTTTACCTCCCAGCCCTCCATTTTTGCTGTTTCTGAGTCCATTCACTGGGCAATTATCTGTGTCTGTTTCCTGCCCTGTCTTCTCATCCTTCTCTTCCTGTCTTCACTGGGATTTGACCCTCGGAATCTCTGATGTGGGAGAGAGGCATCCTACCTCCTTGGGCCACCTTAGTTCCTGGTTTTTCGGTGAGTATCATCTTGGCTTTCCATTGTATCACTCTCTTATTATGTCATCATCTTGTCGTATGTTTCACGGGGCTTGGCACACATTATATTTTAATTGAATTCTATGCCATTCATAGAAAATATTTACAACCAATGTTTTAACATTTTCTCATACTTTGCTCAATTTTTCTTCCATTCTTTGAAGTTTTATTTTTTTGTATTAACCACCTTAAAGGAAACCAGTTCCATAGGAATACATTAAGAAAGTCTCTGAAGAAATCAGAACACAATCCAAAATACAATTTTGTTATGATTATTCTAGGTTAATCAACCTCTGAACTATAGGTACTCTGGCTTCATTAGAGTAGAGTATATTAATCCCTTCCTTCAAATTTATCCTCTTGGAGGAAAGAATTAAAGATGTAAAACTATATTTTGTTTGTTTCCATCATGTGTTGTATTTAAGTCTAATTTTAAAATATTTTTCCTGGAATCATCTTCTGTTATTGTCTATTTGAATGTTGATCTTTCAGAATGTGAGAAATATATTAACTGATTGTGTTTCTGATGGGAATGTAAGAAATGAGGGACATGGACATGAGCTTTCTAAATAAGATGGTATCCTAAATGTTTTTTTTTTTCATTTTTTTGGTAAGTAAATTTAATTCCTTTTATTGTCTTCCTAATTCTTTAAATTTTCTCATGTTTCTATTCCATTCTGCAGATAATTAAAAATTTTAAATATGATAGAACACTATCAGTGTTTTCAATCTTGAAATTGACCACAGTCAACTCCTTATCTTACTTTTTAGTTCTTTTTCATGATTGCCATCAAATTTGTCTGACATTTACATAACTTATATTTTAATATTTAGTGTGATTTAATTTCTAATTCCTTTTAAGCACACTATTTCTGAAATTATAATTTTCAATCAAATTCATATTTATGAGACCTGCTTTTTCATTTACATAAATAACTCAACTAAGTTGAATACATCATCAAAGTTGTCAAATCTATTGGAAATCTATAAAAAGCATGCAAGAAATCACAAAAGTGCATAAATATTTATATTATGTATTATTTCACATTTAGCAAGGCAAATTCTAAGTCACTTGAAATGGCAATTGGATGGCTTAAACTAATTCTACTAATAATGGTAATTGATAAATTCACAGTACTGAAACATTAAGGAAATGCTCTGAAACTGAAACATATTGATTACAAAGTTTTCAAACTTATGACAATCTCTTTGAACCAAAAGACATCAAAACATCACTGTTCTACTTATCTAGATAGCAATAACTCATGTACCTATATATCTGTCTACATAATTTATTAATGCTTAATTTATAGTCAAATCAACAGTAAATTCTTTGTTAGAATTATTTTCTTCAATCCTTACAGCAATCTTGGGGATGTAAATTCAATTATATCTTGAGACTAAGAATTTAAATAAATTTTAGAACTAAATAAAGGCAGATTTGGCTGTATTAAGATTTGGCCCAGGTCTAATGTTGCCCTACACTCTCCGCATTGTGGCAACTGAAATGCTTTAATTCAAATAAATAAGTAATATAATATACAGATAAGCTAAATTGACCATTATTTGTATCTTATCATTTCTAAAATTACATCCTAATTTAATAGAGGACAAGGGAAAAATAAAGTTGATTCTTTAGAAAATACAGTGCACTTTGAATTTAAGGTATAGGTAACCAAACAGCCAATGGAAATTATGGTTTTAGAAAGCCTTAACTTGTCTAATGTATGGGTTATAGAATGAAGAATATTAAAAAGTGTCAGAGAACAATTAGTCAGCTTAATTTTCTGAATTTAATTGCAGTCTCAGTAAAAGCAAGAAACCTCTATCTGGTTCAGATATGCAAGATATGGCTACTGTGTCCTCAGTCTCAGAGTTAGAGACTTTTCAGGGCTTCTACACAGCCATGTGGAAGATTGCCCTAAAGCCAGAGTGCAGAC
>JAQZBX010094196.1:0-12055 GCA_029593785.1 Cabassous unicinctus | reverse complement strand
AGGATGAAGAGACCAGGCAGAATTGCTTTTTGAATGAATCCTCACAGAGTATATGAACTCCATAGTGAACATGGATTTGGCTCCACAGGGAGACTTGTTTGAAACCCCTGGCTTCATGGGGGGAGGGGGGATCTTTAGGGACAAAGGCAATTCTGGCCACAAAAGACTGAGTAACTGAATATTAAAATGGAAGTATTAGATGGTACTCAAAGGTACTGGGTGACAGATACCACAGTGAGGGGCCAAAACATGATACAAACTTTCAGAGAAAATATATTTAAAACACTCGTTTTCTGTTTCTTAGACATATATTCACATTAGGGGTAAAAACATTTGGGCTTCTGGAAATTACAGAGAATTTGTAAAAAAGTTTTCTTTAGCGAGAGCTTCATTGTGGTTATCCCCACCCCCACCTCACATGGAAGAGGTGAGTTGTACCTAACTTCTCCTCAAGTCTAGAGATGGACACTTTAAAAGAATTTCTCAGAGAGCTTAATATGTGAACCGTGCAGAATGGAGGACATTGTGGCTTGGTGTCTGACTCCCACTAAGTCTAAAAGGGGAAGATATGTGATGGCTACCTGCTGACGGATGATTGAGAGGTGCAGTGTCTGTGTTAGGAACAGCTTGTGTCACCGCAAAAAGGCATGAGTTTTTCCTATGGGCCAGATGATTGCATATGTATGAAAGAGCTGGAGTCCTCTCTAGTAGGAGTTTCTGGAGGGGCTATGGGACCCAGTTGACAGAAACTGGAGGTAGACTACCTAGAAGCTCTGGACACAGGAAAGTGACCAACTGGACTGGAAACGGATTTGCCCGACTCAGGGAAACTTCAGGTGAGAAATCAATAGCAACAGAATCTGAGTGGGATGTGTTGAATTGTGTACCCCAGTTTGGGCATGTTCTTGGTCTTGGTCTGCACTGAAAACATTGGGCTCACTGTAAATAAGATCTCTCCAAGATGTTACTTCAGATAAGGTGTGGCTCAACTGAATCAGGTTGGGTTTTAATCCAGATTAGTGGAGCTCTTTATAAGCAGAGGGAAAGTCAGACAGAGAGAGACGCCATGGGGAGCAGTTAGTTGCTGGGAGTCCATGGAAACTGCAAGAGAAAGGAGAAGACACCACCAGGTGCATTACCATGTGACAGAAAAGCCAAGGACCAAGGCCTGCCAGCAGCCAGCCCCAGAATGCCACAGTTCAGGAAGAAAGCATCACCTTGCTGATGCCTCCATTTTGGACTTCTCCTCGCCTCACAACCTTGAGCCAAAAAAATGACCATTGTTTAAGCCAACCCACGGTATGGTATTTGTTTTAACAGCTGGGAAACTAAAACACTGAATAGCTCATGAAAGTGCATCACAAGGGAATCAGAATAGGATAGTGCCATCAAGTAATAATAACTGTTGAATTTAGGATAGTGCCATTCAAGTAATAGCTTTCCTGCTCTCCTCACTCTACTGTTTCCCTGAGTTGCTAATTCTGTAGTGTCAGAAGCAGCATCTGGAGAATGACAGAGGAGGTGAAGAAGAAAGATGGAATCGACTACTTTCTTTTCCCAGGTAGCAAGTGCTTGCTAGGTAGAGGGAGAATAGTTATAACTTTGAATGAAGTTAGACACTTTGACTGTTACATGGGGCTAGGCATTCTAACTGCCTTTTGAAAAGTGTGCCTATAGGATTTAAAATATATATGTCATCAGAAAAGTTATGGGAACAGCCTGAATTTTATATAGGGGCAGAACTACTCTACTGAATAAGATGTGAAGGGGTGCAGAAAGACAAAAAGAAATACTTTATACTTCTACCAATTGTGACTGTGCAGTGTATTGGTTTTATCCAATATAAAATGGAATGCTTCAGTCTCTCAGAAAGTTATTGCTTTGTGTGGCTTCATTGTGAAGAGGTTGATGACAAAGGAGGATAATGGGGTAACATGTGGAGTGTCAGCCTTGGCACATTCTCTTTTGTGCTCATTCTTAAGAAGGTGAACGTTAGGGCACCTTTCTAACAATCTTCATACATGGTCCTTGCCTTGGGCCACATTAGGAGCCAGGCCTGCTGGATCATGGCTGGTTGTTTTTTCATTTTATTAGAGAAGTTGTAGGTTTACAGAAAAATCATGCAGAATATACAGCATTCTATATACCCCCCTATTATTAACACCTGACATTAGCATGGTTCATATGTTACAATGGAAAGAAAACACTTTTATAATTGTGCTATTGACTATAGTCTATGGTTTACATTAGGGTTTATTGTGTTGTACAGTCCAATGTTTTCCTTTTAATTTTTATCCTGGTAACATATATGCAACCTAAAACTTCCCCTTTTAACCACATTCAAATATATAAATCAGTGCTATTAATCACATTCACAATATTGTGCTACTATCCCCACCATCCATTACCAAAATTTTCCCATCACACTAAATAGAAACTCTGTATAATGTAAGCATTTACTCCCTATTCCCTAACCACGCCCCCATCCCCTAGTAACCTATATTCTAGTTTCTGACTATATGAATTTACTTATTCTAATTATTTTGTATCAGTGGGATCATAAAATATTTGTCTTTTTGTGTCTGGCCGATTTCACTTAACATGATGTCTTCAAGGTTCATCCATGTTATTGCATCTATCAGAATTTCATTCCTTTCTACAGCTGAATAATGTACCATTGAATGTACACCCATTTTGTTTATCCATTCATTGGTTGATGGACACTTGAGTTGCTTCCATATTTTAGCAATTGTGAATAATGATGCTCTTAACATAGGTGTGCAAATTTCTGTTTGAGTCCCAGCTTTCAATTCTTTGGGTTTATACCTAGAAGTGGGGTTACTGGGTCATATGGTAATTCTATACTTAATTTTCTGAGGAACTGCCAACCTGTCTTCCACAGTGGATGCACCATTTTACATCCCCACCAACAATGAATCAGTGTTGCTGTGTCTCCACATCCTCTCTAACACTTGTAATTTTACATTTCTTTAATGGCAGCCATTGTAGTGGGAGTTAAATGGTATTTCATTGTGGTTTGGGTTTGCATTTCCCTAAGATTAATGATGTTGAGAAGCTTTTAATGTGGTGTTTGACCATTTGTATATCTTCTTTGGATAAGTGTCTATTCAAATCTTTTGCTATTTTTAACTGTGTTGCTTATCTTTTTGTTATTGAGTTGTAGAGTTTCTTTATATGTTATGGGCATTACACTTAGTTATGTTATGGGCAAACACTTAGGGGATATGTGCTTTCCAAATATTTTCTCTCATTTATAAGCTGTCATTTTACTTTTGTGATTAAAGTCCTTTGATGTACAATAGTCTTAAATTTTGATGAGGTCCCATTTATCTATTTTTTCTTTTGTTGCTTGTGCTTTGGGTGTAGTCTTGGAAACCATTGCCTAACACAAAGTCTTGAAGATGCTTCCTATTTTTGTTTCCAAGAGTTTGATAGTTCTGGCTTGTATATTTAGGTCTTTGATCCATTTTGAGTTGATTTTTTTTATATGGTGTGAGGTAGGGGTCCACTGCCATTTTTTGCATATGGACCTCCAGTTTTCCCAGCACAATTTCTTGAAGAGACTCCTCTTCTTTTGTAGTTGAGTGGTCTTGGTACCTCTGTCAAAAATGTGAGAGTGGATTTCTGAATCACAGTGTGATTCCATTTGCCTATATGTCTGTCTTTGTGCCAGTACCATACTGTTTTGATTACTTTTGATTACAAGATGGCCTTGTCTATTCAGAACCCCTTAGCCTTCCATATAAATTTGATGATTGGGTTTTCTATTTCTGAAAAGAAGGATGTTGGAATTTTGATTGTGATTTTGTTGACTCTGTCAATTGCTTTGGGTAGAATTGACATCTTAATATTTAGTCTTCCAATCTGTGAACATGGAATATCCTTCCATTTATTTAGGTCTACTTTGATTTAGCAATGTTTTGAAGTTTTCCATGTACAAGTCCTTTACATCTTGGTTAATTTTATTCCTAGATATGTGATTCTTTTATTTGCTGTTGTGAATGGAATTTTTAAAATTGCTTTCCCTTTCAGATTGCTCATTACTAGTGTGTAGAAACACTACTGATTTTTGTGTATTGATCTTGTACCCTACTACTTTGCTGAATTTTTTCTTAGTTCTAGTAGCTTTGTTATAGATTTTTCAGGATTTTATGTATATAGTATCATGTCATCTGTACCTAGGCAATGCTTCACTTTTCTTTTCCAATTTGGATGCCTTTTATTTCTTTTTCTTGCTTAATTGCTCTGGCTAGAAAATTCCAGTACAATGTTGAATAATAGTGGTGATAGTGGGCAATCTTATCTTGTTCCTCATCTCAGAGGAAAAGATTTCAGTCTTTCACTATTGAGTATGAGGTTACCTGTGGGTTTTGTATATATGCCCTTTATTATGTTGGGGAAATTTCCTTTTGTTCCTAGTATTCGAAGTCTTTTTATCAAGAAGGGGTGCTAGATTTTCTCAAATGCCTTTTCTGCTTTAATTGAGATGGCTCTGTTGGTTTCTTCATTCTGCTAATGTAGTGTATTACATTAATTGATTTTCTTATGTTGAAAAGCCCTTGCATACCTGCAATTAATCCCACTTGATCATGGTGTATAACTTTTTAAAAATCCTGTTGGATTCAGTTTGCTATTTTGTTGAAGATTTTTACATCAATATCTATAAGAGGTATTGGTTTGTAATTTTCTTTTCTTGTATTATCTTTATCCAGCTTTAGTATGAGTGTGATGTTGGCCTCACAGAAGGAGTTAGGGAGTGTTCCCTTTGCTTCAGTTTTTTGGAAGAGTTTGAGCATGATTGGTATTAATTTTTCTTGGACTGTTTGGTGAACTTCACCTGTGAAGTCCTCTGGTTCTGGGATTTCCTTTGTTTTTTATTACTGATTCAATCTCCTTGATAGTTATTGTTTGTTGAAATCTTAGATTTCTTCTTGAGAGAGTGTAGGTAATTTGTGTGTTTGTAGGAATCAGTCCATTTTATCTAGGCTATCTAGTTTGTTTGTGTACAGCTCTTCACAGTATCCTCTTACAGTCCTTTTTATTTTTGTGGGTTCTGTAACTATTTTGCTCCCATTCATTTTGGTTTTAGTTATTTTTGTCCTTTCTCTTTTTTTCTTTGTACTTTAGCTAAAGGCATGTCGATTTTATTGATCTTTTCAAAGAACCAACTTTTAATTTTGTTAATGTCTTTTTAAAAATTTTATAATTCTCTATTTTATTTATCTTTGCTCTGATATTTGTTATTCCCTTCCTTCTGCTCACTTTGGGTTTAGTTTGCTCTTCTTTTACTAGATCCTCCAGTTTAGAGGTTCGGTATCTGATTTTATATCTTTCTTCTCTTTTAATGTAAGCATTTAGAGCTATAAATTTTCCTCTCAACAGTGTCTTTGCTGCATTGTGTAAAGTTTTGGTATGTTGAGTTTTTGTTTTCTTTTACCTCAAAATATTTCTTAATTTTCCTAGTGATTTCTTCTTTGACCCATTGGTTATTTAAGAGTACTTTTTAATTTCTATGTATTTTTGAATTTTCCAGTTCTCTCTGTTACTGATTTCTAGTGTCATTCCATTGTGGATGGAGAAGATACATTGTATGATTTCAATGTTTTTGAACTTATTGAGCCTTGTTTTGTGATCTAACATATGATATATCCTGGAGAATGATCTATGAGTACATGGGACAAGTGTGTATTCTGCTGCTGTTGGGTGAAGTGTTCTATATATGTCGGTTAGGTCTGGTTGGTTAGAGTATCATTCAAGTCTTCTATTTCCTTACTGATCTTATGTCTTGCTGTTCTATCCATTATTGAAAGTGGTATATTAAAGTCTCCTAGAATTAGTGTAGAACCATCCATTTCTCCCTTCAAATCTGTCAATACTTGCTTCATATATTTTAGGTTTTGCTGTTAGTTGCATATGTATTTATAACTGATATGTCTTCTTGTTGAATTATCTGGTTTATCAGTATATAATGACCTTCTTTGTTCCTCATAACAGTTTTTGACTTAATGTCTGTCTTATCTGATACTCGTATAGTTACCCCAGCTCTTTTTTTGGTTATTGCTAGCACGGTATATATCTTTTTCCATATTTTCACTTTTGACCTGCTTATATCTTTGAATTTAAGATGAGTTTCTTGTAAACAGCACATAATTGGGTCATGTTTTTTTTATCCTTCTGCCAGTCTTGGCCTTTTGACTGGAGAGTTTAATCCATTTACATTTAAAGTCACTGCTGATAATGCCAGACTTTCTTCTGTCATTTTGCTATTTAGTCTTTGTAAGTCTTATACCTCAATTCTTCCATTAATGCCTACTTTCACATTTATTTGATTTTTTCATTGTACCATGTTGAGTCATTTCTTCTGAATATAGTTTTCATATATTTTCTTTGAAGTTACCATGTGGTTAAAATTTAACATCCTACATATATAACAATCATTTTTATTTGATGCCAACTTAACTTTGATAGCATCATATACACTGTTACTATACCCCACCATCCCCCCACTTTTTAATATTTGTTACAAATTATATCTTTGTTCATTGTATGTCCTAAACTGTAGATTAATCATTAGTTCTTATTGTACTTTAGTACCTGTGAAACATAAGAAGCAGAGTTATGCAACAAAAAGTAAAATACACTACTACTGACATTTATAATTGCCTATATAGTTACTTTTACTGGATGTCTTTATTTCTTTATGCTGCTTTGACCCACTGTCTAGTATCCTTTCCTTTAATTCTGAAGAACTCTTTTCAGCATTGCTTGTTATTTTGTTCTAGTGGTAATGAAATCTCTCACTTTTGTTTAATGGGAATGTCTCAATCTCTCCTTCATTTTTGAAAGAAAGTCTCGGAGGATATAAAATTCTTGGTTGGCAAATGGTTCTTCTTAGCACTTTAAGTGTTTCATCCCATTGCCTTCTTGCCTCTATGGTTTCTGATGAGAAATAAGCAGTTATTCTAACTAGGACTCCCTTGTATATAGCACATTGCTTTTTTCTTGCAAATTTCAGAATTCTCTCCTTGTACTTTGCATTTAGCAGTTTGAGCAGTATGTGTCTGGGTGTATTTTTCTTCAGTTTTATCCTGTTTGATGTTTGTTGGTAATCTTGGATGGGCATATTGGCATCTTTTGCTAAGTTTGGGAAGTTTTCTGTCATTATTTCTTTGAATATTCCTTCTTCTCCTTCTGAGACTCCTATAATGTATATGTTCGTACACTTGATGGCACCCCTCCAGGCCTCTTACACTATTTTTATTCTTTCAAATTCTTTTTTCTTTTGGCTCTTTAGCCTGACTCATTTAAAATGTCTCATCTTCACTGATTCTTTCTTCTGCCAGCACCAATCCGCCGTTGAAACCTTCTAGGCAATTTTTCATTTCTGCTATTGTGGTCTTCAACTCTTGTGTTCTTGTTTGGCTCTTTAAAAAAATTACTGTATCTTTATTAATAATCTCATATTGTTCATTCATTCTTTTCCTGATGTCCTTTGTTTTTTTCTTGTGTTTTCCTTTATCCCTTGAGCATCCTGAGGATCATTTAAAAAAGTCTTTGTCTGGTATGTCCACAGTCTGGACTTCTTCAATGATGGTTTTTGAATTTTTATCCTCCTCCTTTGGATGGGCCATCCTTTCCTGTTTCTTTGTCTTATAATCTTTCGTTGCATACTCTATATTTTAAAATTGTAAAGTATTAACTTTTGTATTTAGTCCCTGAGCTGTCTGTTTCTTGAATTTGCATCCAGCTAGTGTTTTGACAGAAATTTCCTTGAGTGTCAGGAGCTAACACAACCAAACAAACCAATGTAAAAAACACCTTTCACAGTCTTTACAAATTGGCTTTGCTTTGGCTATTGCTTTTCAGAGTTCAGCCTTCCTATCAAGAAGGCCAGCTGAAGGTGAAGGCGAAGTGCATGGTTTTCCTTGTTCTTTCTGAGCTTGTGCCTGCTTGTGCTTGCTACTGACTTTAAGAATTCCTCTGTTTATAGGAATTTGAATTCCCCATCTACTCTCTATGAAATAGACTTTCTCCCTTTCTGGGTGCTCTATTATAGAACTTAAATCAGGTAAGTCTTTGCCCAGGCTGTTTGTCTTACTTCTTTCTTACACAGCTTTGTTTTCTCAAGTTGCTTTTGTCTGGAAGCAAATTTTGGGGTGGGGCAAGCCAGAGAGGAGTTTCCCAAGTCAGTCTTTCCCAGTGGGAACAAGGGCCAGGGACACACCATGGGAGTGCCAGGTGGTCCCATTCTGCCCTGGGGAGAGGGCAACGGAGGGGCCACAAAGGGGTCTAAGAAATTCTCCCAAGGCTTTTTGAAGCTGTGTTTTCTTGATCAGGCACTTGCCCAGTAAATGCAGCTCTTTCACTGTCTTTTGTAGTTTTAAAGGAGGGTACTCTCTTTAAAACTCCTCTACCTCCTTTGCCTGAGGCCAGTGGAGCAATGGTTGCCCTCAGAGCCTGGTCCCAGAGATCTGAAGTAGCTGACCAATAATAGTGATCAATGATTGGACTGTACACCCTTGGGGAGCTAGGTCTTTATATCTCACTGTGGCATCACCAAGAGGTACCAGGACCCTGGGTTGAGGACCCCTTTGCTGTTTGCCTTGAGACTGGGGGTGGGGGATGGTAGTTGCTGCATGGAGAGTGAGAAATTCATCTGTAAATACCATGATTTACCAGCCTCTTCCTCCCTGTCTTCCCGGGATGCTGCACAGACTCTGGAGTTTCAGAGTCAATTAGTTGACTCAGACAGTTCCTACCAGTTCAATAGTTGTTTTGGTGGAGGGACTGATTCCTGGAGCTTCCTACTCCACCACTGTCTTATGGCTGGTTATTGAAGCTGCCCAATGCCCTTGAATCTTTTTTTTTAAGTCAGGGCCCTGTCCCTGAGTTCTGCATCAGGACCTGGTCCATGATGTGACCAGGATTAAGGTGACTTGTAGTTATGCTGAAATGCCATTATCATGCTAATCACTGCAGTGGCCCCTCCCTGTGTGCCCATGTGTATATGTCCATCTTTGCACTTAACATGTCACATTATAATTATTGGCTTATTCATTATTCACCATCAGACTGTGAGTTCCTTGAAGATAGAGGCTCTATATTATTCATTTTTGCAGCATAATACTTAAAACATAGTAGGTACTTAATCAATGTCTCCATGTTTCTTGGTCTAATTTCTAGGCTCCTTGCTTTTCTCTCTGTATCTTTTCCTCATGTCCTTGCCTCACGTGAACCCTGCCATGGACAAGTGTCTATATCGAGTGTGGTATTCATTACTATTGTTCACCAAATACCCCTGGCTTTCTGCTTTCTGAAAACCAGCTAGAATTGCATTTCTTGGGCTTCTTGGGATTAGATGGGACCTAGGATTAGTACTGGACAATGAGTTATGAGTAGAAGTGATATGAGCTGCTTCTAGACTGGTGTATTTAATTGATGGCATTTAGACCCTCCAGAGCCCTCTTGCCCTCTGCCATGGTGACTAGAAAAGTTCCTGATAGTGGCTTCTTCATCAGCCTGGGTCCTAGAGTGAAGAAGATATGAAATAGAGTGCCCAGTCAACAATGATGAACATGTAGTTCAGTAAACAAGTTATTGAGATTTTGGAGTCGTTTGTTACTGTAGCATAAACTAGTCCATCCTTTCTCATCACCTTCAATTACCTGTATAATCCAAATAGTGCAAGGTACACTTAGCCAATTTGATATAAATGTTTTAATCAAAGGATAAGGCTTCCCTTTCTCACCCTTTGAGGGCACTGGAAGCCTACTTACTCTTAAACTCAGGCTAATGTTCTCCTCATGAAGCATTCTTCTACCCTACCCAAATCTGTCTTTCTCTTTTCAGGGTTCCACATGACTTTCCACTGCAACCTCATTCATCCCTGAACTGCATTAGTTTGTGTAATAATCTTTCTCCCCTACAATATTGCAAGCTCCATGAGGGTAGTGATCCTGATGCATGTGTCTTTCTCCACAGCAACTGGCAAACCTGATAGATGAATGTTTGAACTGAATTGAAGCTTGCCTTTTACACCTAGCACCACCATGCTTGTTGTCTCCTCCAAGAAATGGCAGTGGTGGTGGTTATTCCTACCAGCTTCCTGAACTGGCTGGAATATGAGATATGGATTCATATGGAGATAGGGTTTAATTTTTGGCTCTACCACTTTCCAGCTGTGCAGCCTTAGACAAGTTACTTAACCTTTCTGAGTCCTGGTTTTCTCATTTGTAAACTGGGGATAATTTTTATCTTATTGGCTTGACATGAAGATTAGATGACATGTGCCAGACACCCAGTAGTGTCTGCTATAGTGCAGGTTCCAGTTAGTGCTAACTCCTTTTCTTCTATAATTATTTCATTTGGGAAAGCAGGATTGGAAGGCCAGGTGAAGGTGATCTGTGACAGGCCATAGAGATATTATGGAAACCTGGCCCTTGCATTTCCCCTCCAGAAGGCTACTTGGGGACCCTGTAGAATCCTTTTTCATTTTTTCTGTAATTTTAGGCAGCCCTAAAATCAGTCTTGACCCCATTAATGAAGAGTAATTCATAGCAATCTATTAGGTGGGATTACATTGAAAATTTGTAAAGGATGGTTTGTTGCTATTTCAATAAGACATTTCATCCAGAAAGATCCCACATCCTGGGTGTGGGATCTTTCTTGTCCTGATAAGCTCAACTTTGCATGGCAACATAAAGATCCTTGTATTAATCAGCAATCTTTCAGTTATAATGGGGGTGGGGGGGTGGGAGAGGGAGAGGAAGGGGAAACAATAATCAGATTGGCTGAAACAGGCAGAGGAGTTTCTTGGTCCATTTAACTGGGACCAGGGGTAGCTCTGAAATCAGGCTTGGCTTGATCCAGGTGATTGATAACTATCAACAGAGCTTATTCTGATGCAATTTCTCAGCTTTGCTTCTTTTCTCTTTTGGTCTCTGCAGCAGTTTGATATTATTTATGAATTCCAAAAATAGATACTGGATTATGTTTGTAAACTGGTCTGTCCCTCTGGACATATTAGATTATATTGGATTATTAAATAATGATTAGGGCTTTGATTGGGCCACATCAGTAGGATGTTTATTCCCCACCCCCTTGGTGGGCGGAGACTCGCAGAGAAACCACACCGCAGAGAAAGGAGTTTGGAGTTTTAATGCTGGAGTCTGGGAAGTAAACACACAAAGGAGCAGAGAGAAAGCTGGTTTAGGCTAGAGCAGAGGCCCCAGGAAGAGAGACAATCTGTTTGCCTGAGAGTCTACAGATTGCCTTTTGGAGTGAGCACAGCAGCTGAGCCCGGAAAGAAATGAGCCTTGGGAAGAGAGGAAGCCTGAACCCTGGCAGATGTCGGCAGCCATCTTCCTCCAACATATGGCAACAGACTTTGGTGAGGGAAGTAATTTATGCTTTATGGCCTGGTAACTGTACGCTTCTACCCCAAATAAAGACCCTTTATAAAAACCAACAGATTTCTGGTACTTTGTATCAGCACCCCTTTGGCTAATAGTCTCACTCCCTTTTTAAACCCATCACTCCCTTTTCCCATCACTCCCCTCAGCCAAGGAGGATGGCTGCTGGAGGTCCCAACCTCACTATGACCCCCAAAGGTCAGAAATATTCTTCCTTACCAGCAGTACCTGAAAAGCTCTGGTGAAGAATCCAATTGGTCTGATCCGAGTCACATGCCAACCTCTAATCAAATCACTGTTGTGGGTTGGTGGGTGGGTGGGAAATCTGATTGATCATACTGAGTATTATGCCATGTCTGTGGGGGTCGAGGAGGGAGGGTGTGCCCTGTGATTGACAGTCTCTCAGATCCACATAGACTAGGGAAGGGGAGTCTTCAGAAGAAGATGCTGGCCAGGTAAACACCTCAGTTTCTGCAGTCCTTGCTCTGTTTTATTATTTTTTTCTCTAGAGAACTCCTTTCATTAAGTTTCTTCCTGACGTGTAATGCATTTTCTTCCTCTGTTGTTTTCTACTCAGAGTTTACTGATTATTTAATTAGAATTAAAGGACCTCTTAACCTTTC
>JAQZBX010094195.1:0-12056 GCA_029593785.1 Cabassous unicinctus | reverse complement strand
TGGGAATTTTTTAGTGCCTACAGCATAGAAGGAAATTATAGGAAGAAGTCTAAATTCAGAAACAGGGACATCCTTTACATGAATGGCACATGATAACATTCTAGAGAAAATATACACATATCTAAATTTGCCAATGCTGCTATGATTGCCAGTGCTGCTATGACAATACAACATCTTGGATTGGCTTAAACAATAAGCATTTATTGGTAGTCCGTAATCAAGATATCAGCAAGGTCATGCTCTTTCTTGGAGTTGGTAACATTAGGGTAATGGCCATGTCGTTGGTAACCTCCTCTGGCTTTCTCTGATTCTGGCATCACTGATAGTTTCCAAATTTCCTCACTTAATAAGGCTTCAAGTTACGAGGTTTAAGGCCTGTCCTCACTGAGTTTTGCCACACCTAAAAAGGATCTTCAAAGATCTGACTCAGAATTGAGTCCACAACATGATTCACATTAACATATTAAAAAACGCTATTTACAAATGGGTTTACCCAGCCAAGAACAGGGATTAAGATTAAGAACCTATCTTTCCTCGGGTACATGATTCAACCCCCAAAATGATCAAAAACCTAAATCTGGATATGATTGGCAATTCTTCCACTTACTAATTGTATGTCTCTATGCATGCCATTTAACTTATCTGAGCTTGTGAATAAGCCTTAGATAAAATTAGGTAATTGGAAGAAATACCAAAAAATAGAAATTGAAATCATGCAGTAAATATATTTGTGCATAGAAAATAAGTGAAAAATATTTTGTAAATTGAATTGGGAGAAAAGTTCCAAAAGTGGACCTATGTACTAGTACTTCACTCATGGCTATAATTTACTGAATCCTGAACAATATGTGTGATCTTGGGTTAATTAGCAACTTCTCTGTATCTCAGTTCCCTCTTCTGCAAAATTAAAGGTTGCAAAATATAGACTTAATATAAGGATCTAAATAATCACTAAAAATGGCACAAATAATTGAAGTTGAATATTTTTTTGTATGGGAGAAAATTTATCATGCTTAAATGCCAGAGGGGGAAACTAGTAGAGGTGGAGAAATGAGAAGGAGACAGAGAGAGAGATTGAAGGTATAGCATAAAAATGGAGTAACCAATAGGGTCATGTTGGGTGTGGCAGACACTGTTAATTGCCCACAGATTTTCTTTCTATCAGACTCTGTTTTGTTTTGGTGTCAGGTGATCATGCATTTGAAGTAAAGTTGAGCCCATTCCAAATCTAAAACTGTAAATGTGGATTCAAAATGGATTGGACAAAACTAATGATCGAAATGCAATTCTCCTTTCCAGTTATGACATAATGATAGACAATTGATAAAATTCTAACCAGTAAAAGAGAAAAAGTTTTAGAGTTCTTCTGGAAGATGCTGCTGTATTCTTAAAAAAGAAAGAGCCAAGAGAAAAATTTTTCTTTTCTGGACAATGTCCTTTGAATGTGATTCTGCAATTTTCACTGAGCAGTGGTGGTTGGGCTTTTGAAATTGGAAGCTTTTGCATTTACATATCTAAAAATTCATGCCATTTCAAAGACAATTGATTGCTCTATCCTGGACTTTAATTGAAACTATCTTTATTACTGGAGGACATAACATTATTTTCAGACTTGAAATACCCAGCATCCTGGTTTATATCTTAATCATTCCAGTAGGAAATGAAAATAAGTGTTCCCTTATACAATAGAAATTCAAATTCAAGTACAAGCAATAAGGAAGCCCAGTACATAGATATTAAAGTGACTTCTCTAACTCTGTAACTGAATGGGCCCCTCTTTATGATCAATTGGAGAAAGTCTTGAAAGAAGCATGGGTTGCAGATGGTATCTCAGTTTAAAGGGAAAACACTCAATTTGGAAAGTATCAGCAAGGGTATATGATCTTTTACCACCATTTTATTTTTTCTTTCTTTTTTTTTTTTGTTGAGGTACTGGGGCCCGGGGAATGAACCCAGGACCTCATATGTGTGAAGTCAATGCTCAACCACTGAGCCACATCTGCTTCCCTGATTTGTTTTTTTGTTTGTTTGTTTTGCTTATTTTTTGTTTATGTTTTTTTTCAGTAGGCATGGGGTACCAAACCTGGGGTCTCCCATATGGGAGCTGGGAGCTCAACCACTTGAGCCAAATCTGCTCCCTTCTGCCACTTGATTCTTCATTATGTTCTCTCCCAGTTATTTCATTTTTTTTTCTAGAGCTCTGACCAAGATAGCTCTGACAGTTTTTGATAGTTTTTCAATATTCAACTGAACCCTGAAACATTTTCACTCCACTTTCTTGGTTGACCAGAAGTCTCTCCATGTTTAATTTCTGAGGAAATTCCAAACATTTTTCTTCAGTGGTTTCACCATTTTACATCCCCAACAACATGTACGCGGGTTCTAATTTCCCCACATCCATGCCAATATTTGCTACTTTCTCATATATTATAAAATATAGCAATTTCAGTGGTATGAAAAGCTTTTTTATGGTGTTTTGAAATGCATTTCTCCATGACTAATGATGTAGAATCTTTTCATGTGTTCATTGACCATTTGTACATCTTCTTTGCAGAAATGTCTTTAAAAACCCATTTCTAATTGAGTTGTTTGTCTTTCTTTATTGAGATGTAAAAATATTTAATATATTCTGCATACAAGATAATTATCAGTTTTATAATTTGCAAATATTCTCTCCTTTTGTATCTGTTGTCTTCTTAATTTCTTGATAATGTTCTTAATGCACATAAGTTTTAATTTTTGATCAAGTCCAAATTGCCTAGTTTTCTTTTGTTGCTTGTCTTTTTGTTGTCATACTTAAGAAATAATTGTCCAACTCTCAGTGCTTCCATCTCCTCCCTGAATTGCCCAACAGTGCCAATACAGCATCTCCTGTGGGGAAAATGGCATTACTGAAGTCATAAAGGAACTTCTATCTGTGGCATTCATCCACTCTACCATCTCTGCCTACTATAACCTACTGTGGCCAGTTTAAAAGGCAAGTGGAGTGTGACAGCCTATTGGTGCTTGAATGCAGAAAAGCTACCTTTAGGGCCCACTGTCACAGATATTGTGCAATTTGTATATTGATACCAGCTTATTCCTCATCTTAAGTATTTTCTCTTTGTTTTGAGCATTGGACATTTTGATAATTATTTGTCTTGGAGTAGGCCTGTTGGGATTTATACAGTTTGGGGTGCTTCCTGGACATGTACATCCATCTCCCTCAATAAGGTTGGGAAATTTTCAGCCATTATTTCCTTCAACAATCTTTCTGATCCCTTTCCCTTCTCTTCTCCTTCTGGGATGCCTATAATGGTTATGCTTGTGCATTTTGTGTTGTCCATTAAATCCCTAAGTCTTTGCTGGATTTTTTTCTATCTTTTTATCTATATGTTTTACTATCTGTTTGATTTCAGATGTACTGTCTTCCACATCACTAATTCTTTCTTCTGCCTGTTCAGATCTGCTGTTATGTGAATCCAGCATCTTTTTTATTTCTTGGATTGTGCCATTCATCACCATCATATCCCTTATCTCTTTATGTATGTTTATAATTTCTTTAGTATGTTCTCCCAGTGTCTTCTTGTAAGCCCTATATCAGGTGACACAAAAATCAGGTTCTTTCCACTGGGGCACAGAGAAGATGCAGGACCTACAAAAGATAAAACAGGCTGCTTCAGCCACACTTTATCTCCATTCAAGCTATAGATTTCTGCCACCCATACAAATGCTGACTGGTCCCTGTGGCAGAATACTGGAAGAACAGGGAATTCATGGACTCCTAAGTTCTTGGATCAAGAAGTTCCCAGATTCAGCCAAGCATTACTTCCCATTTGATGGGCAACTTATGACATACTGTTGTGCCTTGGTAGAATTGGAAAGGATTACTGAAATATCCCAGGTTCTCCTGCAGCCAGAAATCTCCATCATGTTCTGGGTCCTGGGTAATCAGAATATTCACCCAAACAGTGCCCAACATCAGAGTATCATCAAATGGAACTGATATATTCAGGTTTGCCCTTGCCCAAGTTCTCTGGTAATAGCCTGTTTGTATGAGCAGGTGGTAGAGGCCCATCAACAATTATCCTGTTGCATTATCTGATGAGGACACTGCCTTCCCTGCATCGGCATCAAGGCAACTGAACTCAAAGATACTCCATCAGTTCAGCACTGTTTCACTGATAGATCAGCTAAACTGAAACCATCCAATGTCCATTGAGATGCAGCTTCCATTTCTCTTGGTAGATTATGTAATGCTTCCTGCAAGAAAAAAGTACCCAATAGGCTGATATGTGAGTGGTCCTCTTAGCCCTGGATCACTTGGACCCAAACACCACCACCCTCACTTTTACCTGTTGCTGACTCATGTGCTGGTGTCAATGGCTTGTCAGATTCATGGAGGGGACATGATTGGAAAATTAAAGGTTCTCCACCACAAGTGTCAGGGAGAGACTTTTGGAAACAACCTGCAGTTGGAAGGGCACCATCTATGTTACCCATTGTTCTAGTTTGCTAGAGTGACTTCAAGCAGATACCATAATGTGCATTGGTTTTAACAATGGGAATTTATTAGCTTACAAGATTAGAGTTTTGAAGTCATGGAAATGTCCAAATCAGGTCATAATCAAAACAATGCTTTCTTCCTGATGACTGGCTGGCAGCAAACCTAGGCTCCTCTGTCACATGGCAAAACACATGCAGTGACTGCTGATCTCTCCCTTCTCTTCCAGGTTTTGTTGCTTTAGCTTCTTGTGCCCATGGTTTACTTCTCTTTGTCTGAATTTCATTATCTCATATAGGACTGTAGTAAAGGATTAAGACCTACCCTGAATGAGGTGGGTCACATTTTAACTTAAGATTCTACTGACAGAAAGATCCTACTTAAAATGGGTCCACAACCATAGGAATGGATTTACTTTAAGAACATATTTTTCTGGGATACCTACAGCTTCAAACCATCACACACACTTGAAGCTCATGGAATGACCCTGTGTAAGGTGAATATCATGAAAAAAATTTAGGTGATAAAGGATATGCTGAGCTACTTTAAACCCCAATGAGGATGGTGATCCTCCTGAGAAAGAGGCAGAGGATGAAACATATCCAGAAAATAAGGACAATGACAGCCATGAAATAACTGAACTACCATGGCTGCTTCCACTTCTGAGTGGATCCACCATTGAACTAGACATCAGAACTCTAACACAGTGAAATTATGGGCCCAAGAACACAGAATACCTGTCTCATTAAAACAGGCCCACAATGTGTCATTTAATAATGTGACTGTGACTGATGTCATCTATAAGTTAGAGACAAAAATGAATATTTAGGAACTATTCCTGATGGACCTCACTGACTGTTCACGGCAAGTGAAATATATTGGCTTTCTTTCTCTACCCCATCAGAAATGGTAAACACCTATTCAGTTTATGACTTTGGCTTTTTAGTTCTTCTTATAAACACAGTATATACATGAGATATCTTGGAAAAGTGACTCTGCCACCACTTCAGTTGTGCAGATGACATCTTCTCTGAACAAGCATCCCTCTTTACTGCTCAATGCACTAAATTATGGTCCCAATATCATGGAATTAGATGGACCTTCCACATCACCCAGTATTCACAGGCACCTGGCATTGTGTGAGAACTTCTATGGCTTCTTATTAAAGGAGATTTGCCATTTATATCCCGACATCTATCTTACTGGATGGACTACCCTCCTCACTTAGGCCTGCTGGAAGCTAAACTCAGGAGTCCCCGGAAGGGAAACATGGCCTTATCTGGATTCTTAGCACAGGGAAGGGAAGAGGATGGATGAGAAACTCAGGCTTTGTTCCTTGTATAATACTACACTCGTAAAGAGGAGGATAGTCCCTGAAAGGGGAAACAAGGACTTACTATGTAGGACTCTCCTTTTCAGCCACTTTAAGGGGATCATCCCCTTTTTTAAACCCATTACACCCTCAACATGATTCCTAGGATGTTGGGAGGTTGAGACAGCCTGGAGGAAGGGTAGGATAACAGAAGTTGGCCTAGAAGAACTTAACACACTTGGGGTGACAATCCAATGGCCTGGAAACATGGGGCCTGATACACACAGAGCATTACTGTTCTGAGGGAAGTAAGCACCCATGAACACATGATATACAATCTATTAGCCACCTTGAATGACATTGCTGAGTTCATAGCACGATCCTTTTGGGCTCAGCAAAATCATTAGACTCTCTAGCCAAAATAGTGCTTGGTACTTGCATTGCCTTAGTCTTCTTCCTAGCCCAACAAGGATGTATGCATGTGATTGCTAGCAGCTCCTGCTACACCTGAGCTAAATCTCAGGAGAGGTAGAACATGAGAAAACTAAAATCCAAAAGCAAGCCCACTGGTTGCAAAGTATACAAAAACAGTCTTTATGTGACTTTTTCAGCTGGACTGTGGCAGGAGAGGGACATGGATGCAACCATTATTCCAGATAGGACTTATCACCCAGCTTGGAATAGGTGAAGCTATCACAATGTGCTGCAGCTCCTGCTATTTTTAAACCTTTACTGTCAATATTGTTGAGAGCCACAGGTTGGTAGTCCCTACCCATCTCTGCCTTTGTGTCCAAGGTGTGAGCTGGCCTTATATTGTGGAAGCTAATGAAGACGAGAATGTCTGGGGGTGGTCTGTGTCCATAATATCTGAAGAGACTGCTTTTCTAAGTAGTCTGGGTATCATGATCATTATTTATATAAATCCATGATGGTAAAATCACATGTTAAAATATAACTTACCTGTGAATTGAAGTCTATAGTATCACATTAAGAGAAAAGTGTTAGCAACCACTGATCCATCATTACATGCTACTATGTAAATTCATCAATTTTTGCCTTAAATATATTATTTCTTTTGCATCAATTAATGCCTCAAAAGTTATTGTTGTGGCAGACTTCCTAAATATCTATGAATTCATAGACTGAATTTATTTTAGCTTTATAGGCTTACACAATCTTGTGAACATGGGCCAAAAGAACCCTAGCTGAGCTATGAATTTCTTTAGTAAAAACTTCCAACATGCTTCAGCAGAAATTGATGGGGGAAAAAACCTAACCATTGGGATATCCCTTCCAATGCCTCTCCAAGGCACATTTGCCAGTCTTGTCTTCTTTGTGATCAGATGTAATATGTTATAAAAAGCGTTATTTGATTTGCACTCCAACCTGATTTAAAACCCTGAAAATAACAAATTATGATAAAGCAGAAAAATTAGGGATTGCAAGTAGTATGAAATCAGCAACAAATGAAAGGTATCCTGGAGTAGCAAATCCCTGATGTCAGCTCCCTTAAGCACTGTTTCTTTAGAAAGCTCATGCTTTGCCTGGAGATAGCTCCTTTGTTCCCATGGAGACTGGATGCAAATGGAGTAGAAACTTAGCACCAAACAGCAACTGTAAAATGTGGCTGGTTTTGCTTATGTTGTCTTTTAGGCTGAATTCCCAGAATTTGTCCCTACTAATATTTTCATATATGGTTACAAAGAATTATTAAATGGATATTACTCAAGTAAAAGGAGTTAAGGATTCTATCAACAATCATCTCCCAGAAGTTTAGAATTAACAAATGCATCCAAGATGGCAGCACAGCAAGCTTATCTTGGTCTCTGATGGGGCTGTGGAAACTGTGAGAAAGGGGGAATGTAGAGTGAGTCAACTGAGTTGGTTTAGCAGTCTCTCTATGGCTGTGGTTTGAGATCTTAGAATTTGAGATATAAGGCACAGAATGTTCTAATATGGGACTATAGGTGCATGTGTTATTCAGAGCCTATAAATCAACCCCAATAATACCTGTCTTACAGCACTCATTGGAGAACTAAAGAAGATAACATATGAAAACATCTTGGTCAGTGAAAAAATGTTCTGTTGTTCCACTGTTGATGACCTGAGGATAGACATATAGACCAGAAAAATTGCTGTCTAATAGTAAAAATTCTAATCATGTTTAAGAGCAAAAGCTTTGAAATTCAATAAATACTCCTAGCACTGGCCCTTCTACTTGCTAAGTAGGTGAAGGTTGGCAAGGTTCTTAGTCTCTCTATGTCTCAGTTTTCATATCTGTACAAACAGGACTATAATGTACTTATCTCATATGACTGTCATGGGATTATATGAAACAATGCATGTATCATGCTAACAACGCTGACTGTCATAGAGTAAAGGGCCATTGTTGGCTATCTTCTGTTCAGGACATGAGAGATCATAGTGTGACCAAAGCAGGTTTATCACAGTAATTATTTCAAATCATTTATAAAGCTTGTTTTATTTTTCTCTATGCTTGGTAGGATTCCAGAAGATGCTGAAATGAGGAGGGAAGAAAGGCCAACTTTCATTGTATTAAATACTGATTCAAAATTATCATAATTCTAAAATCTTCTATGAGTGTTTGATCTCTGCACTAAAATATCTGAGAGTCATGTTGACATTCCCTGAATCTATTATAGCAGTTAAAGGAAATGTGAATATCATGTGAATTAACATATAATGAGCACATAGTATATCAGATGATATACAATGTGTAGTATATCATCTGATTATACATAATCTCATGAAGTAGATTTAAATCCAGACTGATCTTATTTCTAATACTGAGTTCTAATCAATATGTTCTTTTACCTCATGAGACAGTGATGCAAATTTATCCACTGGAGGAGAATGGAGAGAAATCCTCCAGTGACAGGAGGGCTTATTCCTCAGACAGATCCAATGTGTGGCAACAGTTCAAGAAAGAGAGGGCTGGAGAAAACAAAGCATCTTGTAACTCCCTTTTCCACTTCCTGCCCCATCCGTGGAAATGGCCTAAGCATCATCCAGACAGCTTTAATTTTGGGAATGTCTTGGTAACTGTAAGGTGGAAGGAAAGTCTAAGTTGAAGTTCAGATTTAGGAACAAGAGCATCCCTTGCCTGAACAGCACATAATAAGATTCTAGAGAAATTATAGACCTGTTTAGTTTGTTAGAGTTGCTATGAAAAATAGCACAACGTGGGTTGTCATCAACAAATACCACATAATGTGTTGGCTGAAACAAGACAGTCATCCTCCCTCTCAGAGCTGGTGGTGTTGATATTATGGCAGCTTTCTCCTACCTGGCAACGTCCTTGCTATCCTCCTGTGTCTTTCTTTGACTTCTGGCTTCTGTAGACATGTGATTTAGTTTTTTACCACATCTACATAGGAGATCCTATTAACAAATGAGTCCACACCCTGACTCAACTTAACATATTCAAATATACTATATACAGATTGGTTCACTAACACAGGAATGTGGATTAAGATTAAGTACTTGTCTTTGGTGGGGTACATGATTCAATACTTAATACCACAAAATACATGAATCTGGATGATTCCCTATTCCTTTACTTACTAAGTATATGACTCTATGCACACATTTAAGTTACCCTAGTCTGTAAAATAGCCTTCAATAAAATAAAATTATTGGGAGGAATATAAAAGCAATAACATGAAAAATCATCCAGCAAGGATATTTAGGCATAAAAATACATGGAAAATATTTTCTGAATTAAAATGAGAATAATGTTTTCAAAACAGAAATATCCACTACTTTTTTACTGTTGGTTACCCTTTATTGAATCCTAGACAAGCTTTGTGATCTTGGGCAAGTTAGTAACTTCTCTGTTCCTCAATTTCCTCTTCTATAAAATAAAATGCTGCAAAAAGTAGAATCACTATTAAGAATCAAATTAGTTAGTTAAAGGGGGGCATGGGAATTGCAGGTGAATATTTTGGGGTATGGGAGAAAATCAGTTATGTTCTTTGAGAAGATTACATAGAGAAGGTGACAGGAAAGAGGTAAAGAAAGAGAGGAAGAGTTATTAAAGTTATAGAACAGTCATGGGGTCATGAATAGAGTCATGTAGAGTGTGGCAGGCATTGTTAATTGCCCACAGATATAGCAGGTGGTCACACCCTTGAAAGAACATGGAGTCCATCTCCAATCTAAAGCTCTAAATGTGAAGTAAAATGGATTAGTCCCAACCACTTATGGTAATATGATCCTCCTTTCTAGTAATTGATGTAAGGACAGGCATGTGATGCACTCTTGCTAATATAACAATAGAGAAATACTTCTGGAGATCTTCTGGAAGATGTGGGTTCTTAAAAATGGAGTCATGAGGAAATAATTTCCTTTTCTTAACAGTGCCATCTGAAGGGGATGCTGGAACTTTCACCCAGCAGAGACCACTGGGATTTTGGGCTGGGAAGCATTTGGACTAACCCAGCTAAAAAGTTTTATTTAAAAGGTAATTACTTGCTCATTATAGGAAGTTATTGGAAATTGCTTTTTTTTTTTTTTAAATTGAAGGGCATAACGTTAATTTCAGACCTGAAATACCCATATATCCTGGGTTATATCATAATCTTTCTAGCAGAAAATGAACAGAAGAGAGCCCTTATTCAATAGAATTAAAATTCAAACACATGTGATGGGGGAACCCAACGAATAGATAAGAAGGTGACTTCTTGTCTTTCAGTTCTATATTAGATCCTCTGAGATGTTATCTAAACCTGTTGCTGAATAAACCCCTCTCTATAATCAATTATTGGAGGATATGTAGAAAAGTATGTTTTACAGATGGTAGCTCAAGAAAGCAGGGCTAATACTCAATCTGGAAAGCAGCAGCAAAGGGCCTATGAGGTTTTTCTATCATTTTTAAGTTGCCTATTTATCATTTAGCACTTACCTAGATATAACCTAGATATAACAACTTTTTTTTTTTTTTTTTTTTTTTAGCTCTGAGAAAGATGTCTCCACCAGTTTTTTCCTGGTTGTTCAAAGATTCATTGGAGGAACAGCATCCTGGAATATTTCACTCCACCATGCTGTTTGACCGAAGATTTCTTACATTTTACTTTCTGATGAAGTACTAAAATGTTTTTCACAGTGGGTGCACAATTTTACATTCCCACCAGCTTTTGCAAATGTTCTAATTTCTCCACATCCATGCCAATATTTGTTCATTTTAAAAATTATCTTTAACTATTTTAGTGGGTATGAATTGGTATCTTAAAATAATTTGAATTGCATTTCTCCATGACAAAGAGGTTAAGCATCTTTTCACGTGCTTTTGGACAAGTTCTGTAATATTTCAGAGAAACATATATTCAAATCCTTGCTCATTTTTAATTGTGTTGTTCATTTTTTGTTGTTGAGTTGTGAGAGTTTTTAATATATCCTGTATACAAGATCCTAATCAGATATTTTCTCGCTTTGCATGGGATGTATTTTCAATTTCTTGATAATGTTCTTTGATGCACAAAAATCTTAAATATTGATGAATTCTAATATACCTTGTTTTCCTTTGTTGTTGTTTTTTAATTTGTTGTTGTGATGCTAAAGAAAACATTGTCCAATCTAAGGTTATGCAGATCTGCTCGTGTTTTGGTGTGGTAAAGTCTTCCAATGCAAAAATACTACAAATAGGTTGACTTTTATAATGGGAATTAATTAGGGAAATCCTTACAGTTCCTAAGTTGTTAAATGTCCAAATCAAGGCATCATCAGAGATACTGTCTCACCAAAAGTCAGATTTTGGCAGATCCTAGAAAACTGCCACATGGCAAGGCAAAAGGGTAGCCAGATACTGTCTTCTACTCCAGACTCACTTTCTCCCCAAGCTCAGCTGTGGGTAACAGGCATATGGTTCAACTCTCATCTCTACAGCTTTGGGCTGCTCCACTGATTCCAACCTCTGGCTCTCTCAGTCTTTTGGGGTTTCTCTGTATTTATGGACTGTGGACAATCCTGGAATCCTCTCTCACATGGCAGAGTAAAAGGTCAGCTCTCATTCTCTGTGTTCTGTTTATATAAGAATCCAGGAAAAGGATTAGTACCCACCCTGAGTCCCACAATCTAATCAAGTGCCATAATTGAAGTGATGTAATCACAAGTGATCTAACCAAAAGATCCTTTGACCAAATCTAAGGAAAAATTCCCACATGCAATAGGTTCACATGCACAAGAATGGGTAGAATGGGTTAGCTTAAGAACAAAATGTTCTGGGGTCCAAAAAAGACTCAA
>JAQZBX010094194.1:0-12063 GCA_029593785.1 Cabassous unicinctus | reverse complement strand
GGCTTTACTCAGGGACACAACTGATCTGCTCTGCATTTTAAAAGACGCTTTTGTTGTACAAATGTTAACTGTGGTTATCTACAATCCTAGTGCTGGATTTCCAGGCCCAGTGTGATTCCCCACCCCCATTACCTGAGCTGTATACTTGGGGTGAAATGTTAGAGGACCATGAATTTCAAGCTACAACTGCAAAGCCTGTGGATAGCAGCAGGGGAGGGTTTGGGACGCCAGGGCTCCGTATCTCTGAGGTTCTCTGCGGCCCCTCCTGGCTCTCTAAGCTACCTAGGTGTGCCTTAGCTACCACGGGAAATGTTTCATGTCATGCTGGCTTTGTGGAGCCGCTAGCCAAGGCTGGAATGTTAGAGTGCCCAGAATGGAAATGCGCTTTAATAGAAGGACCGCATGGTCGGGCCCAGACAGGTGAAAGGGGCCACCTGCCTGAGCGCAGGAGGGCTCCCGGCCAGGCAGTGAGCACGTTGTCCCAGCCCCTCCCTCCCTCCCGAGGCTTAATGAAGGGTGACGGCGGGAGGCCCTCCAAACTGAAGTTCAGCCTTCCAGACAGAGCTATCTGCACCCCAAATCCATCCACCTCTCTCATGACAAGTTCATGTATTTCGACTGCTCCCCTTCTTGGGAACACTGAAATACTACAAGTTCCTTCTTTAAGAGTTCTCTGTGTACAGAAGAATGTACAATAATTGCAAAGGCATTCATCAAAATAATAGGACTCTTCATTCCCGAGTGAACAGCTCCAAAAGCAGAAGCTACTACAAAACATGATGAGAGGCACCAGGAGTTGGACGCAGTTTATGAAGCAATGGTGGGAGGCAAAGGACGCTGCTGCCCCCTAGTGGGGTAGAGTGGCTGCTGCGCCACAAATCCGAGGCTCCGTCTCATCCCACCTCTTAGGACAGCATGTCCTTCCCAGGAAATATAAACTTTCTACTTTTATGAAGCATGGATTTCAAACTAAAACTATATGCCCCAAAATGCTAATTATCCCATTCTTGAAGGAAAGTCAAAACATCCTAAGCAGCAGTACCTAACCATCAGAAGGCCCTCTGTTATGTGATTCCCACATAGCCACTCTAAACAACCAGGGATGACAGCCTTCCTCCTCTTTTCACGTCTATAAAAAAAAGTGCGCACATCCAAGTTTCATCTCAATTTTAATCTTAATAAGAATTACAAATATATAGAATCCTGTCACTTTCAAGAATATTTAGCAAAAGCCCTTCTAATTTGACTTAAAAAACTAAAAAGGTGGCATTACACTGAGAGTTCTAACAGCAAGAATAAATTTTTGAAACACTGAAACATCTTACACAAAAATTAAGATACGAATAAGTGAAAAAAGTGTACTTTCTTCCTTTTTTAAATTAAAACAATATCAGTTACTTATAACTGGCATTTCAGCAAACATTCAATTCCACCAAGATTAGTATGGCAACAATTAAAGCCGTGGATTTCCTTCTACGGTCTGTAAACCAGCAATTACAGGAAAGGCATCCCATCATGATCATCTTTCCAAAGGCTAAAGAGGATCGTTTTCAATACAATGCTGTGGTATTTTCACTTTTGAAAGTACATAATCAAAGTTCAACACTCAGTTGTTGGGCAAATCAGTCAAGTACGGTAAATTGAAACTAGTCGACGCTCATCTGCCCTGAAAATGATCTTACTGCAAAACCAGAGGCACGATCAATTCAAAGGGAACATCCTATTAGCTTTCCCAAGCGATTTCAGCAGGATGTAAGTGAGCAACCGTGACAATTTCTAACTACATTAGACACTGGGACCTCATAAAGCAGTTATCAAGCTGGAATTTTTAAGGCTTAGCTAGATAATTGAGATTTTTATCTGAAGCAAAAGTTAAAAATTATGATTGAATCTCTTTTATGACTAAACTTTTAAGGCCCTTAAGCATGATCTAGCATTTTATTAAACCAATGAACTGAAATCCAATGTTCCCTCAAAATCTCTGGGATGCTGTCATTTTATAAACGGGTAAGCAGACCACGGAGTTGTGGCGCGTTAGAGCTGGAAAGGGCTTTAGACATAACCGAATATCAAACAAAGAAGCGAGAAAGCCCATACTCACCATCTGAGGCACCCCAAAAATAACGACGTTCGTGTACTCTGAAAAAGACACCTAGATGAAGGAAGAAAACAATTTGCAGATTAATTTTTAAAAGCCCAACATTAAGCTTAACTTTTTTTTTTTTTTAGGAGGTACCAGGGATTGAACCCAGGACCTCGTACGTGGGAAGCAGGTACTCAACTTAAGCTACGGCTGCTCCCCTCAGCTTAACTTTTGTTTCACAGCAATGACTAGCACTTTCCCATTTTGTCAAACAGGTTTTCACACCCTCCTACAGACTGGGCCTCCTTAAGAGTTCCACGTTCACCCTTCCATGCGCGTCAGCTCAACCCATGGCGGTTTTCCAAATGCCTCCCCATGGTCACCTCATCCCGTCCCCAAGGCAGCTGTATGCAAGGCAGCCCCCAGGGGCATCTGTCAGGAAAGATCAGGGACTCACCCAACAACCCGGCCTGAGCTCTCGGCGCCTGGGCCCTCGCGCATCTTGTTCCTCGATTTCCTACTCTACTCCCCTGCACCCCAAACCAGCTCACTGAGAACTCAAGGAATTTTGGAGCCACCCGTGTTTTCATGTTGCGCCATCCTTAAAATTCTAATCCCCTCCTCTTTTCTAAAATACCATGTAGAAAATGCTATAAAACAGTCTTTAGTTAAAAAACTAGGGGAAAGTGCTTTGCCAGTCAAAATTCTTATTGCCCAATAAAAGCCTCATTTACTCTAGAGACAATCATTTATATAGAAACGGGATGAAAAACAATGCAAGCAAAACTCAAGTGAATTTTTATAAGTTGCTGATGACAGTATTACAATAGAAAATTTTCATTTAAGAAAAAGCATGTTATGGAGCATTCCTAAAGGAAAATTACTGGGCATTTTTTTAGTGTATAAATAAATTTGGGAAGCATCTTGTATTTTATGAGGACAGCACGGTTGGCTGATTCTTTTCTCGACCAACCAATTCTGTCTCTCTCTAAATACACTCACGCAGAAAAGTCTAACATTTACCAAGAATGATGTTGACAAGCTAAAGCCTAAATTACAATTTATAAAATTACCAAATGGGACAAAAGTCTCATTTCAAAATAAACAAAGAAAGGAATTTTTTTAAATTTAGTAATTATGTAATTAGACTTCACAAGACTGCTCATGTGGTAAACATTAAGCTCCTGTTCTAAAGTAGAGACTATATGTAAAGTCAATCAATTTAAAATGTATTCACATTTCACTATGTTGAAATAGTCACTTGAATCTTAATCATTTCTCTTTTAACATATTTTCCACTTCTCAGGGATGCTAATTATGAATAATAAAATCTTCAGTTGGGTTTTTCTAGGACAATTACCTGCTTTACATACCTTCCACAAATCTGAAATATAAAATTTGGCAGACTTGTGTACACCTTCTCGCCACGCACAGTATCTGGAGTACCAAACAAGCCATGGATTTAATTCATAACCAACAGCTGTGAATCCTTCCTTCGCAGCTGCTATCACCTGTATAAAGAGGTCAATATGTATTTAATAGCGTATCTCTAAAAGTTATGTAGCTTTGCGGACCAGATAATGGTTTTCTTATTTTTGTCAAAGACTTCACCTCAAGTATCAGAACAGACATTTGAATTTGCTTTACACAACTGCATAAGTAATTCTGGATTTAGCAAACCCCTTCATAGTCTGACAAAAAACTGCCGAAACTCTGCCTATCTCCCTGTCAGTGGGATGGCATGGCAGTGGGTGAAATGAATACACCTGGAAGGACTGTTCTGTGAACAAGTAATAATGTGCAATAAAAACAACCTGTCAGTAAAGAATATGCCGTTCATTACACATCATTTCCTTAGTACTTAAAGATTGCCCACTCAGAATTGAAACCTTGGTAAAAATCAAACAAGTTAGACTACTTCTCAGTATATATCCAAAAGGACTGAAAAGAAGACTCAGACACTCAAATACCAGCGTTCTTAGCAGCATTACCCACAGTAATCACCCGTGTCCACCAACAGGCAAATGGATGAACACAATGTGGTACGGACATACCACGGAAGGTCCTCAGCCATAAAAAGGAATGAAGTTCTGATACATGTGGCAACATGGACGAACCTTGAAGAGATCATGTTGAGTGAAATAAATCAGACACCAAAGGAAAAATATTGTATGATCCCACTGATATGAAAATACTCAAATATTCAAATTCATGGAGACGGAAAGTAGAGCACAGGTTTCCAGGGGTGGATGCATGAGTACAGGGTTTCTGTATGGATGATGGGAATGTTCTAGTAATCGATGGTGGTAAGGAGTACAAAATGTGAATGTTAATTGATTAATCCCACTGAATTGTATGCTTGGGAGTAGTTGAGATGAGAAATTTTATGTTATATAAGTTTCCACAATTTAAATTTTAAAAAGAGGGCAATTCTAAAGAGACAAAGACAATTAAATGTAATATATGATCCTGGATCTAATAACGGGGGTGAAAATGCCCAAAAGGACAGAATTGAGACATATGAAAGAAATGGAATACAGGCTGTACTTAAGGCGCTTCTGTAAGTGACTATTCCTGTCCTTAGGAAATACACATGGAAGTACTAAGTGTTAAGGAGCATGACGTATGTGAACTACTCTTTAGAAGATGGATGGAGGGAGATGGAGGGGGTGGGGGAGGAAGGAAAGGATGATATGGCAAACACGGCAAAAGGTGAATAGTTGGTGAATCTGGGGGTTTGGGTGGAACGTAAGTTGGAGTTCTCTGTACGGGTTTTGTACTATTTTTGCAACTGTACTGTAAGTTAAAAAAAATTTTTTTTTCATCAAAACAAGTCAGAATCAAGCCAACGTGGTTCCCACTGGCCTCTGTGAGGTGGGGAAGGCGGATGGGCTAGTTCTGGGGTCTCTCCACCCATCTGGGTTCGCCCAACACACTCCAAGGGAATATTCCTGGAATAAGCTGTTCCACCTAAGGTACATTTCCCAATTAACTATAGTGTCACCCCTTTAAGAAGGAAACCATTTTCTTAGAAACCATAAGGATACCATTTAAATAGTTAAAGCACCCAGATCTGGATTTTAAAACTTCCTCCTGATTATTACATATCATTTATTTCTTAGAAACAAACACTAATCACTTATTCAGCATGTCGTGACTATTCGAGGTCAACATGAAATCGCAGGGTTTTGTCCGCAGGGGCTGGGTAGAGGAGTCGCAGGCCTGCTGATCTCCACACAGACTGCTTCCAGAACACTACCTGCTCCAGTTTGCCTGTCTTCTTTTTAGAGTTGTTCCGTCTCCTCCTACTTCTGTCACCCATATTGCTTTTCTCATTTTTTGGCTCATCCTCAAGAGGGAGCCTGAGGATTGCCACTCTGCCTGCAGAAGGGCATTTGCCAGCCAGCGGCCTTGTGCCTTTATTTCTAGGTTCCCTGCTGTGGTCAAAGTTAATTGACATTGTTAAAAGTTTACTCTTTGGGTGTGGGGGTTAATATATTGGCTCTTCCCTACTTTAACTCTCTATTACTCCAAGGGAAATTATTATAAAATAGTGAAACTCAAGGACTTAACATGTTTCTTCCAATTATGCTCCCTAGTTATGCCCCCAAGTATCTTAACAGACAATTTGATAATTATCAACTAATTATACCTTTTTACCTGGGATATCTAGAGTACTTTCTCCTTTAAAAAAAAATTGAAACCTCCATGCAGGAGGGTTTGAGAGCTCAGCAAAACAAAGACAAAATTAAATGGCTCCCTTTTTTAAATCTCCAACTCAGCAAGCCTTTGCAAAAGGTTCCCATGAACTGTTCAGCAGAGACTTTAACAATAATTCTGGTTCCCAAGCATAACCATGCTGTAGATCACTCACGATACGCCCATCGCCACTGCCAACGTCCACCACGGAGCCTCTCCGGCAGCGCAACATTGTCACCACATTTTCAATCTGCTTGGGAGTTGCAGGGACAAAAGGCAAACAAATTTTTCGGAGGGCTGGTATTATAAACGGTGTGGCTACAGCATACACGGCCACGAGGGACCCCCCAACAATCCCCGTAAACAAGAACCCCCAATTTCTTTTCTTCAAACTGTTGGCTTCAAAACTTGTAGGGAGAACAGATCCTGACTGACTTTCTTCTTCAAGTGCTTCCAGGGGTGAACCTAGAACGAGGGAAAGCGGGTAAACACACATAGCACCAAATCTAAAATTCAAGATAGCACTGTTTCCCTACAATCTATTGACAACCTCATGCTTTTTGAAGAAGGATAAGTTAGCTGAAAGTTACATTACAAATGTAGAATTCCACAATGGGTTCCCATTAATAAAATTAAAGTGTTGTGGAGAAAATTATTCAATATTAATGAAGACTAAAATCTTTTCTAACATTGATTTTTTTTTTCCTGGTCTCTAGGAATCATTCTTAGAAAAAAATGTATTCAAACCTATTTGCTAATTTATGAATTCAATATCCATTAGTACAAGTTATAAACATGAACTCTATATTTTTATGGTTCGGAACAAAGCCTCATAAACAAATAAGCATGAAAATGTCTAATTATTACCTAATTTCAAACTAGATAAAAGGATTCCACATCAAAATTGATCTGGTATCGATCATCCAGTTGCATAGTTTTGAAATAACAGAGGAGATACAAATCAGATTTAGCCAACAATCTTAAATAAGTATAAGATTTTTAAAGCAAATTCAAAAAGAACAAAATAATAATTTCAATACTACCACAACTGAATAAAGCAAACAAACCCCCACTATTAATTATGGAGAAATGAATGATACCTTAAGTGTTCACATCTTGAGTTCTAACCTTTAAAACTCTTAAATGGAATCTCAAATTTTAAGGAACTTTTGAAATTTATGAATTATGAGCACAACACAGGAGGTGCTTTGGATTGAATCACATTCCCCAAGAAGTCCTAACCTCCAGTCATGTGGATTTGAAAATAGGATCTTCAAAGAACCTGTTAGCTAAGGTGAGTCCAAACTGAATCCAGGTGGGCCTTAATCCAATGTGACCAGAGTCCTTATAAGCAGAGGAAGATTGGACAGAGACTCAGCTGGAGACAGACGGCCAGGAGACTGGGGCAGGGCTGGGTTCTGGATGGCTGCAAGCCATGGCCAGAAGGCTACAGCTTCCAGCCTCGAAGACTGGGAGCTGATAAATGCCTGTTGAGCCCCCAGACTCAGGAACTGGAAGCACAGGCTCCAGAGCCAGACCAGGTTTGCATCACAACTGCCCCACTTTACTAACAGGTGACTGCGTCCCTTCGCTGCTCTGAACTTCAGTTTCTTCATCTGTAAACTGGGGATAACAGGGGTTGTCGTGAGGATGAAATAAGTGGAGGCAGGGATAGCATTTAGAACATGTCGTGCGCGTTGCTATTATTATTTGTATACAACTGGCTGCTCGCTGAGCTCCACAGGGAACAAAATGGTCCCTGCCCTGGAGGAGCTCATGGTCTAGCTGAGGAGATAAGACCAAAAACACATGAATCCATAGGAAACAGGAGGGGAAGGGGGGGAGGACAACAGATGCTCGTCATCTACAGACATTATAGTTCAGTTTCTGTATCAATAAGCCACTCAAAAGGCCCATGGCATTAGTTTCTTATTATTAATGTAAGAAAGTACCACAAACTTACTGGCTTAAAACAACCCGAATTTATGATCATATTGGTTCTGGAGGTCAGAAATCTAAGCTGGGTTGGCAGGTGCACGTTCCTTCCGGGGCTCTAGGGGAGAATTCAGTTCCTTGCCTTCTCCAGCTCCCAGAGGCCACCCACATTCCTTGGCTTACGGCCCCGCCACATTTCAACCTCTGCTTCTACCACTCCATCTCCTTATCTGACTTTCCTGCCTCCTTCCATCAGAAGGACCTTTGGGTTTATAATAACTGTGTAATCTGGGATAATCTCAACTCAAAATCCATAATTTAATCACATGTGCAAGGTCACTTGTGCTGTGTAAGGCAACATACCCACAGGCTCTAAGGATTAGGCCGTGGACCTCTTTGGGGAGCCATTATTCTGCCCACCACACCCATGAAGTGTGAAAATATCATAACTGTGGTGAGGAATAATCTGAACACAGGACACACCAAAAGCTGGCACACAGCAGTGGGTCCCTGCTCCAGGACAGCTGACCAACCACCAGCAGCCCCTGCTCAATGTGGCTTTGTTCATCTGGACTCCTGGGGTCCCCTAAAGCAAAGTTTTAAAACTAGTTTCTTAATGGAAAACCAACTCCCTGATGAGGGAGGTACAATAAAAGTGAAGTTTAAGAAGGTGATGGCATTTGATAGAAAGCAAAAGCTTTCCAGGCATTTTCACACATAAGTGTTGGCATTGCAGAGGAACTTATGTGCTATCACAGTAGTCGTGTATTTAATTATTTTGTTTTAAATCAAGGGACATTTCTCATGCCTTGTATAAAATTACCCTGTGGGCATTCCAAATGTACACAAGTTGTTAAGAGGATTTGAGTTATATAGTTCTGGTGTCTCGGAACTTAGCCAGTTGTGTAACATTAGGCAAGTAGCTGCTAAAGCTCAGTTTCCTCACCTGTAAGATTTGGAAATAATACCTCCCTCATAGGGTTACTGGAACAGTTAAACATACAACGCATATAAAGCACCTGGCCCAGGCTCAAGAGAATAAAAGATGACTCTTGGCTGCTATTTTTATTCTCAATGCTATCATTTTTACTATAAATCAAGCAAGCAACCAAGGCATAAGGTGACAGCACTGTATTATAGATAAAAGTGCAGTGCACAAAAGAATATAAATAAAAGCAAACTGAACACTGTCAGCAAGGGAAGCCCTAGGGGCATGGCCAAAAGGGCCATGAAGTTGGAAGACACTCACCCGTGACAGCCCGGCCATAGGCAGCACAGGTGCATGCTCAGACCATCTGGGCTAACTTCCATGCTACCTCTGAAATTCTATCCTTTCTAAACATTTTCTCTAAGGTCAGCATACACCAGTAGACAATTGACTAGACAAACTCAGAAGTCAGTCAATCCAAATTCTATTTCATCTATGTAGATGTGTACCCTTCAATCCAGCAACCAGAATACGGTCTTTCAAGGGACAGGTGGGTGGGTTGAGATAGATACAAGGCAGGTTGTGAGAAACGCTCATGTTTACAAAATGTTGTGGGACCACGGGAGGAGGTGGAGGAAAAGTTGATCCCAATGATGGACCAGTAAGGCCTGGACAGAAAAGAGTTTATAAAAGGGGTGTAGCAGTTTGGCAGTTTGATATAGTTATGAATTCCAAAAATAGTGGATTATGCTTATTATAAACTGGTCTGTTAATCTGGGCATAATTAAGTTATGATTAGGGCGTTGACTGGGCCACATCAGTAGGGCGTTGAGCCCCACCCCTTGGTGGGTGGGGAATCAAATATAAAAGGCATGGCAAAGGACAGAGCTGGAACAGTTCTGATATTGGAGTCTTGAGCTGGAGGCCAGGGAAGAGAGCTTCATCGTGAGGAAGGAGAGAAGGCCCAAGGAAAAGACATGAGCCGTTCACCTGAGAGTCTACAGCTGGCCTTGTGGAGAGAGGCAAAGCCTAGAGAGCCTCATCGTCTACAGCTGACCTTGTGGAGGAAACAGAGGAGTTGAGCCAGGAGAGAAATGGAGCCCCAGGAAGAGAGGAACCCAAGAAGCCTGAACCCTAGCAAACGTCGGCAGCTGTCTTGCTCCAAACACATGGCAATGGACTTTGGTGAGGGAAGAAACTTAACGCTTTATGGCCTGGTAACTGTGGACTTCTAATCCAAATAAATACCCTTTATAAAAACCAACCAATTTCTGGTATTTTGCATCAGCACCCCTTTGCCTGACTAATACAAGGGGATTTGCAGGAAAAAGCCGTAGAACCAATGTACAAAGTGGGAAAGCTCTTGCTAGACATAAGAGTGGGCAATCAAGCAGGAAGATGCTATAGGGGGCTTGGAATGCCAGGCTGAGTGTGTATTTGATTCTACGTGCACTGGGACAAAACTCTTTGAGCAACATCACTACAACATTGTGTTTTTAAGAAAGGCAACATCAGAAGCAGCACCTTGACAAAATCACTGAACTTCCTCCATTTTTATGCCTGCCTCTCAATGGCACAAAGATGTGTATGAGGAAAATAAGATCCATGTCCATTGCCTGACCTTTTCAAGATACTGCTGTAGAAATCCAGTATATGACTATGACACCTCCATTCAATTTTTTTAAAAAGGCATTGATTTTTAGCAGTGAAAACCAGTCCCGGAAGACTCAAAACTAAAATCAAGACTGTTTCTACACACTTTAAATCCTTGTCGTGAGAGTTGTTCAGATTCATAAGACTTATTTGCTGTGACATAAATAAATGGCAATGGATGTCACATGTGCTCTCCAGATCACTGAGCCTTTCTGTTAAGATTAAATCTGTAGCCACGGGTTATTTCTGTTGGGCACTTGGGTTGAGTTGGTTCTTCAAAGTAAAGAACTGGACTAGTTTAACTTCTATTCTGTTGTCTCCAGGCTCTGCCTAGTTACTGACTTCTGGTACTGGTTTAAAATCTCAATTTTCAGTGACAGCTTTGGGCCAGCTAAAGCTAGAGGCAATAACTAAGAGGTACAAAAAGCTATCCAGGTGTCTTATTCCAAGTACAAGACAGGGAAAAGGCAGGGGAAAAAGGATGGGCCTGTTTGAACAATGAGCTGCCAGATGTCACAAGTTACAGGTGGCGTTTGGTCTAAATTTGAACATCACAATACCCAAGGACCCGTTCATTATGTACTTGTACATGTATGCTAATTGAAAAACTACAGTACAACTGCTTCAAAATACATTTTTATGGCCCTTAAGACTTTCTCACAACCACCCCACAAGCCGCATGAATTGCAGAATTTGCTATTTTGGATGACAAAACAATCTGCAAAGCTGAAGTGAACAGAGATCTGACTCCAAAATCTAAAATGTCCTTGGAGCAACACTCTTAAGTCCAGGCAGTAAGTCAATTTGGCATTGACCACCAATCATCCAACGACAAAGCCAGTTCTTGACTTTCTGGCCAGGGTTAAATGCTCTAAGGCACGCACTAACTGGACATTTATTGACTACCTAAAAAAGGTTGGGACTAAATACAACAGGGGTAAGCAACCCCTGTTCTCATGGCAGTTGGAGTGAAGGGAGGCTGGAAACCACTAACAAATCAAGCCTAATAAAATGTTGGGTCGCCATCAGTGCTCTTAAGGACAACAAAGCAGAATAAGAGATTTAGAGGACGTGGAACTCTTTAGTCGGGAAGGGCAGGGAAGATCTTTCTGAGGCAGCACAGCACAGGGGTTAAGAGGGGTAACTCTAGTGCTAGGCTGTGCAGCTTTGCCTTTTACTAGCCGTATAATCTTGTGCAAATCACTGAACCACCTGCACAAAAGAGGAATTTAGTTAAACTTTCAGGATAGTGCTTGCTACTGGACAGGCTTTCCCTTAAGCCTAACACCAGCCTTATAAAGTAGATACTATTATTATTATAGCCATTTTTACAGACAAGAAAACTATGGTACAAAACGGTTAAGTAGTATCTTCCCCAACCAAAAACACACAGCTAGTAAATGGCAGGGCTGAGGTTCCAACCCAGGCGGTGAGCCTCCAGGTCCGGTCTCGAGGACGAAAAGACTCTCTAACAGTTCCCGGCAGATGCAAGGCGGGGGCACCCGGGCAGCGTCGCCAAGGGCACCGAGCGCCTCCTCCGAGCCGGGAGCAGGCGCGGGGTGGCCGGCCGGGCTGCTGCGCCCACTCCGCACGCACGCAGCCACCGGCCGGCTCGAGGGCGCAGACCCTGACCGACCGCCAGTCCCACGACCCAACCGCACGAAGACTAGGCCGAGGCCACCGCCCCGCTCCCGCAGCCCACGGGCCCCGCCACGCCGCGCGGCCTCACCTCCTCCTCCCTCCATCGCGAGATTTTCGGCAGTTT
>JAQZBX010094193.1:0-12056 GCA_029593785.1 Cabassous unicinctus | reverse complement strand
TCTCTCTCTCTCTCTCTCTCTCTCTCTCGCTTCTGATCCTCTCAATCCGGCATTTCCTCCTAACCTCAGATTGGCGGGGGCGCAGCGGCCCTCCAGACAACCTCTTTTCTAGTACTCGGAATCCCCTGCGCCCGACCCTCGGCCCAGCCGCGCGCCTCTGTTCCTCCCAGGTCTGAGTTTCTTGGCGTGGATTTTGGGAACGAAAACAACCTGGGTGACTGTTGCCCGCAGGGAGGGAGGGGAGAGGGGACTAGTGTTTCCTTCTCACCTTTCTTATCGGCTCGAGGGTCCTTAGCCGGGTCGGGGTCGCCATAGGCGCGCGAGTAGAAGGAGGGGGCCGCGGGAAAGGCAGGCGCGCACTTAGCCGGCGAGGGCGCGGGGCCCAGCTCAGCGCGCAGTTCGGGGAGGCCGGGCGCCGCCGTCTCGGGCCCGGTGTAGACCTCGGGTTTGAAGGCGGCCAGCATGCAGGAGGCGGGCGCCAGGGTGGCCTCCAGGCGAGCCGAGAGCTCCCCGGCGGCCAGGCTGCGCTGCTGCTGCTCCAGGTTCAGGATGTCTTTGACCGAGAACGGCGTAGGCGTGAGTGCAGGGCTGGGGAACATGGTGGCAGCGCCAGTCTCACAGCGCCAGGTGGGCGGCAGAGAGCGGCGCTGCCCACAGCCCTTGGCAACCTCGCTGCATGATGCCCGCCGCCGGCGCGCGCACCCGCCTTCTTGCTCGGGATGTGGCCAGACAGCAGGTAGCGCCGAGCAAAGGGGCAGGAGAGGCGGGACCAGGCCGGAGGGAGGGGGGGCTCAGCCTGCCATTGGGCCGGGGGCCGCGATGACAGGAGCGATGAGCAGTTTTGTGTCACCTAATATAGTCATACGGCTCAAAAAAAAAAAAAAAATACGGCCCAGCTTTTTAAAGGGGCCACGACGCATTTGAAAGGCTCTCCTTTTGCTCTGGCAGCCTGAGATTTCTCCATAGTATTAGCCTGCAAAACCCACCAGGATGCATTCACAACAAAGGACCCGATTGTCCTCTGAGTCCAGTCACTGGACAGGGTTGGGTGGGTCTGGGATTTGAAGAAATGTTCTTCAGCACCCAAAAGAGAATGCCACCAGAGAGAAGGATTGGGTGGGGAGCTTGGGAGAGTGGTTATTTCCAAGGATCAGGAAGGCTTCATTATACAAATGTCTGAATGGGAAGAGAAGCATGAGGAGAGGGTTTGCTCTGGAGTGAATGCAAGAGAGGGAGATTCTGTACAATTTGGGGGTTCTGTTTGCTTGGTAGGTCCCTCTTCTCCAGAGAGCCCTCAGGGTGAGTTAAGCAGAGAGAAAGGGCCAGTGGAGTGGTTTTGGAGTGGGGGCTGACCACTTCTTACCATAGTGCAAGTTGTACCTGGCACACCTCCAGGGGGTACCATGCACTGCCAGTCCCATCCCAGGGACCCTCCTTAATAATGAAACTAATCCATAATCCTGGCCAGTAAGCTCAGCTTCCCAGAAAAGAGCTGTCTCCTAGGGTGCCCCAGCTCTCAGCAGCCTAGTTTTTCCTGCTTCTGGAGCCCACCATTCCTGTCCTCCACCCCCACCCCCTGAACCCCCTCCTGCCAAGCAGCAAGGCCCTCAGGCCTCTTCCTTCACCAGGGCCTCAGGGCCCTAGCCCAGGTTTAGCTCTCAGGCAGGCGGGGCTCCTCTGAGCTCAGCTGGGCCAGGATTTCTCTGAGGCCTCTGGGCGGGCTCTGAGTGGGGCTGCCGGCAGCCAGGCTGGTGAGTAGAGGGAGGGAAGGAGAGGCGGGGTGATAATTTTTAGCCTTGGGTCAATGAAGTAGGGCGTGGGGACCTTCTGTCAAGACAAATCTGGCAGTGTTTTAGGTGCTCAAGCTTCGTGGCCAGGTCTTGCGCTGGACTCTCTCTCTCCTCTGGGTCCCGTCAGCCCTTGGGAGAGCAGATGAAAACTTTGGGCCCTCCTCCACCAGAACACAGCGGCAGCTTGGCGCTTTATATTTTACACACAATTTCAGGGAGGGTATTGGACAGGCGGAGGGGCCCCAGGGTAAAGATGCTTGCCTGCCTTACCTGACCGCTGGGGATGGTAAGCCTTGTCAGGGGAAAAGCGTTGATTTCCCACGACCCAAACTTGTACAGGGAAAGCACCGGCGCCATGTGCGGACTTGCAGAGAGTGGGGACTTGGAGGGCTCGGCTCCTTGTCGAGGGCGAGTCGGGGACCCTGGAAGAGACGTTTAGAATAGAAGAAAGGCAGCGCAGGGTCAAAAGCCCAAGGCGCCAGAACGCGCGCCGGAAGCGCGAAGGAAACTCGCAAGGAAGTGGGTACCGGGGTGCTTCCCTATCCAGACCTGGAATCATAGGGTGCGCAAGCGAGATGAACCGTCGGGCAGCGCCGCCGGGAAGCACGACTGGAGTCAAGCCTTGACCCAATGTTGGGAATCTTCCCTGCCCCTGGTCAAACCCAACGCCTTAGGGCCTACCGCCTCCGAGCAAAGCGAAGGAAAGCCAAGCTCCGCAGGTCGGCCCTGGGGGCTCGCAGGCCACGGGCCTCTGTTTCTTCCCCGGCCAGGCTTAGCCTGGCGTCCAGGCGCCAGCCGCCAGCCTCAGGCCCAGGCCACAGCCGAGGAATCTCGCCTCGAATTTTCGGGCCTGGGATTGTTAGCTCGGTCTACGAAGAATCCCTTTTCCGAAATGTGTTCTGATGGCGTTCCCAAGACCCAGGAGCCCTCCGCACGCCTCACCACCCATCTTGGCCTCTCCTTTGACCGTCCTGAAGATCTGTGGCTCTTCCTCACTGCGGCTTTTGGCCACGTTTCAGTTATTGCTCACAGCTAACCTAGCTTGGGGGCCCGCTTCGCCTTTGAAGATTGTTTTTTGGGAGTAGGAGAGGATGCCTATCTCCAAGGCGGTGACGTCTGGCAAACGAGCCACATCCGATTCAATTAAACGTCTCGCTGAAAAGAGCTCAGAGCGAGGGTCTTAGGAGCGCTAAGTGAATCGGCTGGCCGGGCGGCTCGCGATGACAGTTTGAAAGATTAGTGTGAACCGACGCCTGAAATATTACCGTTTAATGGGGGACATCGAGGCTGCATCCGGGATCCCTGTTTTTTAGGTTTTTAAAGGGTAGATCTGGAGGAAGAAAAAAAGTACTAGCATTTCCTCTGCAAACCAAGATTTATCACCTCTTTTTCGGGTATTAGGGGTTCCCAGGGCTGACGGATAGGTCTGTGGGTCAGGTGTCATGAAAAGGAGAGGAGAGAAAACCCTCCCTATTAGGACAAAATCAATGACTTTTTCGCCCCCTGCGTCCTCTGTGAATCCGGTAATAATTTCTCTTGCTCCAAAAAAGTCCTTGCCATTGCGGGAGAGAGGAAATGGGGGCAAAACCGGATAAATGTGTGCAGAATGGAAGTTGGGGGTGACCCATGTTTGTCTTGGTAAAGAACTGTCCAAGAGCAATTTCTAATTTTTCTTTGCAGTCCTCACTGTTTCCTAGTGAGTACAGTTTTTTTTTGATAGAAGTTGCAGTGGTGGGGGGCGGGGAGACGAAACTTGATTCTCTGGCAGCACCAGGGACGCATCTTCCTCCCCAAGGGCCGCTGATTCGACCTGGCCGCCTCTCTAAGCCGCACTTTGGCCAAACATGCAGGACAAACAAACAGTCTTCAGCTGAGAGAAAGGCAGAGTGAGACAAAGAGAAATAGAGGGGAGAGATCGAAAATCTATCCGTTTCCTTGCCTTTTAAAGACTTGGTGCCCCAAGATTAGTCAAATGCCAGGGTGACTCGAGCATTCTGTGCACATAAAATATTATTAATTGAAAAGCGATCGGCGCGGCCTGAGCCGGCCCCCGCTTTCCTGCAATCAGCAGGGACGGCCGCAAAAGGTATATATGATTAATTGAAAGATAAGCTGGAACTATCACCGGGAATGTCATTAATGCGCCGGGGAGACGTCCATTGGAGACAGGCGGCGTTATCCGCGGCTTTATCTTCAACAACGCCTCGCTCTCGGCCCGCGCCGGGGAAACAGATGGGGGTTTCTGTCTGGGACGCTCGCTCCATGTTTATATTTTGGGAAGAATCGCAACTCGTGGGAGTCCCCGGCGGGCCCCCTGATAAATGAACATTAGCACTTTTTCGGACTACTGTATCAACAAAGGGGCTGCGGCGCGGCAATAATTGGCGAGAAAGCAAACAGAGGGCCGAGAGCGCGACTCTGCTCTTCGTCCGGCTGATGGATGAGCGGCCGAGGCTGCGCGCCCAGCTCCCGGCCTTCGTCCCGGCTCCCCGGCCCGGCCGCGGGGCCCCTCCGCCGCCCTGGCTTCCTTCCTGGCTCGGGGTTGGGGGCAGGGGAGCGGCTCTGGGGGTTGCAGCCCTCGCCAAACCATGGCTTGGGAAGAGGCCGGGCGGTCTTCTTGGTAACCCCTGACGGAATTTTACTGCTCCAGGATGCTTTTTATTCAGGTGGCTCCGCCGGTACCAAATTCTCAAGCCGCCTTTTCTTCAGGGCTCACTGGGTGCGCCACGCGCTCTCACATCGGCTGCCGCGCATCTTCTTAACCCTATTGCGCCGCAGAGGAGGATGAGGCTCAGAGAGGTGAAGTGCTTTGCTCAAGGTCACACAGGCGGGAAGTGACAGTGGCAGGATTCGAATACAGGGGTGGACTGGTTTCTTTTATTTCACGTTGCTGCTTCATAGAGCCTTACCGATTGGAGAGGAAACGAAACCTGCCCCCCTCTCCCCCCAGCAGCTAGAGAAGAGGACCAGAGCTGTTGGATTTGGGATTCTGGGTCCCCTTTCCCCAAACCTTCATCAACAAGGGAGACTTCCTGCAAAAAGCGAGGGAGAGGGAGAGGGAGAGGGCAGAGGGCAGAGGGGAGAGGACAGAGGGCAGAGGGCAGAGGGGAGAGGGGAGAGGACAGAGGGGAAAGGGGAGAGGGAAAGGGAGAGGGGACTTAAGATCCCCTTTGACTTTTTTTTGGAGGGTAACAGTTTGTGTGTGTGATATAATTCACATACCATACCGTTTGCCATTTAAAGTATACAATTCACCGGTTTTCCATATATTTCAAAGAGTTGGGCAACCGTCACCACAATCAATACTAGAACATTTTCATCACTCCAAACAGAAACCCTTACTCTTTAGTCATAAGGCTACAACCCCCCACTCCGCCTCCCACAACCAAAGGCAACCTCTAATCTACTTTCTGTCTCTATAGACTTGCCTATTCTGAATATTTCATATAAATGGAACCATATAACATGTGGCCTTCTGTGCTTGACATCTTTTGGTTAGCATAACGTTTTCAGATTCTTCCATGTTGTAGCATGTATCAGAACTTCATTCTTTTTCATGGCTGAATAATAGTCCATTGTATGGATAGACCTCGTTTTGTTTATCCATCATCCATTGAGGGACTTTAGGTTGTTTCCTTCTTTTGGCTTTTAGGAACAATTCCCTAGCCCCTTCTGCTCTAAAATCTGATCCTTTCTGAGGTCTGGGGAGGACCGTTCTTCTCTTGGGCCCCCATTCTTCCCTGGGGACTGGCTTCACGGGCTTGCAACCTATGCACTCCCACAGAGCCTGAGCTTCAAAGGGCCCCTCACTTAATTGAATGCTCTGCCATCGCTGTCTTGAAATTCTTAATTTTTGAACAAGGGGCTCTATACTTTCATTTTGCACAGGGTCCCACACATCATGGAGCCATTCCTGCTTCTCAGGCAGTCTAGGTCAAGAAGAGCCCTGGATATACCAACTCCATTTCTCCAAGGCCCCCTGTTGTCTCTCTGGCTTTGTGCTTCCGTTGCCCAAGGGTCTAGCTCCTGCTAACAGCTGGGATAGGCAGGTAGCTCCCCCTGAGCCGCTTTAAGGCTGTCTATCCAAAACGGCTTGATCCTTGGAAAGGCCTAGAGCCCACAGAAGAGGCAGAGGGCAGGTAGTGGGTATTGTGTGTGTATGTGTTTGTATGCATGTAGGTGTGTGTGTTGATGTTGGTAAAGGGTGAGGCTCAATGAGTGGGCCAGGCTTCCGCTCAGCCTATGACTGACTCCATGGCCTGAAGGAGGCTGAGTGTACCAGAAAGAGTACTCGCCCACGAGGCAGGACTAGGTTCTAGTCCCATTGGCTGACCCTGAGCCCATCTTTTTCTTCTCTGGTCACCAGTATTGTGTTGGTTTCCTTGGTTGCATTAAGCATACTTAAGGCCCTTTCCCAGCTGTGTGAAATTCTAGGAAACATCCCAGATTATAACCTGGACTCACCTGGACTGCGGGGAGGTGGAAATGCATACTGGTGATTGTGTAACCTATAAGATGACCTGATTGAGGAGCCAGTTGTGATAATATGCTATTTGGGGGTGTGACTTATACAATACAGCTTCAAAATAAAGTACAAATAGTGTTCGGGGAAGTGAAAAGCAACGGGTTATTCTTACATCAAAATACATTCAATTTCAGACAGATAAAATTTTAAACCTGAAAAGTAAAAAATAAAATGCCATAGATGATTAAATAAATAATTTTGGAGTATTTATATATTTGAGAGGATGGGTGTGGAGAAAAAATGACCCAGAAACCATAAAAGAGGAAATATATAAACTTGATTGCATAAAAAGAAACTTTTGGGAAGCGGGTGTGGCTCAGTGGATAGAGCTCCTGTTTACCATATGGGAGGCCCCAGGTTCCCGGGCCTCCTTGTGAGGGCAGGCCGGGCCGCGTGGCCCAGCCCGGTGGGCTGATGCAGCAAGACCTCACAACAGGAAGCGGGTGTGGCTCAATCGATAGAGCCCCCGTTTACCATGTGTGAGGCTCGGGGTTCGCTTCTGGGGCCTCCTTGTGAGGGCAGGCCGGCCCGCGCAGCGCGGTGGGCTGATGCAGCGGGACCTCACAGCAAGGGGGAGATAAGCAGACACGGAGAAAACACACAGCGAATGGACACAGCAAGCACTAGCAGCAAGGGGGGGATAAATAAATAAATAAATAAATCTTTAAAAAAAAAAAAAAGAAAGAAACTTTTATGCATGGCAAGAAATACCATAGAGTTAAAGACAAAATGACATATGGGGAAAATGCTGGCAATACATGATGGCGACAATGACAAAGCCCCAAAACACTGATTTTCCACAATATGGAAAGAGGTCCTGAAAACCAATAAGAAAATGACCCCAAAAAACAAATTCAACAATTGGCAAAGAGGAGCAGAACCTTGCTCATAAAAAAAGAAACAAATGAAAACTCAGAGGCAAATGTTCTCACTTATCAGATTGACAAAGATAAAAAAAAGTTTGATTATTACTCTGCCTAGTCAAAGAGGTGGGAAACAGGCACCCTTCTACGCTGTTGGTTGGAAGTCTAAATTGGCAAACCTCTTTGGAGCAGTTTAGCACTATCGAAATAAAAAATGCATAATCCACTTCTAGGAAGTAAAATGCAAATAATTCCACTTCTAGGAGTCTATTCTGTAGATATAGGCACACAAGTATGCAAAGAAAAGTATTTTCATTGCAGTTTTTTTTTTTTTTAAATCTCACATTTAAAAACAGCCCATATATCATCTTAGGGAACTGGTTAAAAAAATGTGTTATACAAATAGAATGGAATACCAGCAGCCATGCTAGAGAATTAGGTATGTTTAAATACTCTTATTTATGGATTTATTTTGAGATACATTGAATATCAATTCAAGTTACAGAATTCTGTTTATAGTATGTTATTTATTTTTAAATGGGCATAAGGATATAAATGTGGTTCTATGGATACATGTGTGTGTATATATATATCTACTTTTTTTCCCCTGAAATAAACAAAATGGTAATAAAAGCCTTTGGTGAAGGGAGCTTGGGGAGGTGGGATCAGGAATGAGAGGAGATATTTCATAGTATACTTTTGTGAATGGTTTCCCTTTTTAAATTTTGTTATAGCTTTTTTTTAACCACATGCATGTACCTACTTTTAAGAGCCTTTAAAAAGTCACAATCAAGAGAAACACCCCAATCACCAAATGTAGTGAATAAAGTTACCCCTTTATGGAAAGGGAAGGGACATTTGTGGCTGTGGAAATATCTAGGCCAGAACACCCTGGGGAGTTAAAAATGCAAATTTCTGGGCCCCACCTCTCATCTTGGGACTGAAGAATCTGTGTGTACAGTTTGAGACAGGCAGCCCAAGCTGTAACCCACTTAAATCCCAGTGAGTGGAAGGGGACCTAAGTCAGCAGTGGTGGGAGGAATGAATGGGTGGTCAGGAGGGCCTCAGAGAGAGGGGCATGGGGGTGGCTTTGTCCACTATCCAGGGACAGGCCCTCAACGGTTCTACTGCCACTCAACATGTGCCCTCAAGATCCGCCCCCTCCTTGTGCTTTGGTCCCAGGGGCCAGCCTGGAGGGCAGACCCCAATATTGGGGACACCGGTAAGGCAGCTCTCCCACATGGGGTCTGCAGAGTGGAAAGACGAGGCTGGCCCTCAAACTTGGTAACCCCACCCATGCCCTGCCCCTAGGCGGGCAGAGGAGACTGGCAGCGGCTCATTTTCCTGGCCCCGGCCCCGGGCCCACTGTCAATCTGTCTCCTAAGGGCGAGCCTCCAGCAACCTCTCTATAATAAGCCCAGAAAGCAGTCTGGAATCTATCCTAACTGGGAGTGACTCTTCTCCATCTTCCACGGGGTGCTTCATACCTCGTTCCCCCAAACACCAGTGGGAGTTCCGCAGCCCCTAGTCCCAGACTCTGTCCCGCCGCACTGGGAGGTGGGCGGGGTTGCGCCCTGAAGCTCCCGGACCTCGAAGGCTGGGCGGCCTCCGACCTCTCAGGCCACTTGGGCCCCCGCCTGCCTGCTTTGCCTAGGGACGGCCCCGGTTCTCCACCCCTGGGCCGGGGCCTTCCTCCCACAGAGCAGCGGGTCCCCGCGTCTTTGCCGGAGGCGGGATAGCACGCTGTTCGCCCGAGCCGGGACACAACAACCGGAAAACGCCCTTGCTCGGGCTCCCGGGCGCCGTTGCCCTCTCCTATGGCTGGCCAGGAGGAGAGACACAGCCACGCACACCCTGTGTAACCACCGGGAACGTTCTGGGCCTTCATTTTTCGTTGGTGTGCTATACTAATTAGCAAAAACAAAATAAAACAAAACTCAACGTTAAAGGTATCTCCCCTTCCAAAATAGTTTCTGGGCTTGGACAGCTCGTCCTTTTCCTTATTTCTACAGCGGGGTGTATAAGTGTCTCCTCTTTCTGCATTTGTTGCCTTCTTAATAGTTGTTTTATAGTCATACCTCGAAGATGCTAATTATCTATCTTTGAATAAATAATACATCGCAAAACAAAAAGCAAACAAAAAATTTAAAAACCCAAATACGTACCAAAGGAGATACAATAAAATGTGTCCAGGCCCTTCTCTTGTCTACCCAGTTTCCTTCTCCAAGGGCAAAACTGTTTCTGGGTTTATTTATTTATTTTTTATATCAATTTTATTGAGGCAGAATGAACCTAAAACAAAAGGAACACAGCTGGCGTGCACAACAGTTTGATGAGTTTTGACACATACATAAGCCTGTGCAACGACGAACATAATCAAATGACAGAAACATTTACATCGCCCCAAAAGGTTTCCTTCTGGCCCTTTCCAGTTAATTCCCACTCCCACCTAGGCTGCAACCGATTTTCAAATATATAGTCTTTCAGAGATATTTTCTGCAAATGTAAATCTTATTATACGTTGGCTTTTTTTTTTTTGCGAGCTACTGCGTTTGCCAACGCCTTAGCATTTTTGCGGTTGCCAATTTTTGTTGCTGTCAGTATTTAAACATCTCTGTGTAAGTCACTTTCTCATGCTTTGGGGAGTATGTTTCTCAAAAGGAATTTATTCTGGGTCGGTGGATATGGCCCGTTTTAAAACTCATGTTAGGGTTGGCCACAGAGTCGCCTTCAAACTTCCATCGTCCATTTCGCGTTCATCTCAAGCTCCTTTCTCCTGCGTACTCCAGCTGGCGGCTTGCAAACCCTCCTCCCCCGACGGCTACAAAAGGCTTCAGCGAGAATCGCGCGGAGAGGTGGAGAGAACGCAGGCGCTCGAATCAGGGTCCCGTCGCTGGAGGTCACATCTGGAAAAATCAGGTGACATTCGAGTCAGAGGGGCAACGATTCGGAATACGGTGAAGAGGAAGATGGGGTTTCTAGGATTAGTCCACACCTGCCGGGCGGGCGTGAAGCTCGGCGAGCCGCGGCTTTGGCAGAACCTGCGGCGCGGGCGCTCAGGTCGGCGGAAAAGCCGAGCTGGGAGAACGGCTGCCAGAGCGCGCGGGCGATGCGGGCCTGCAGCCGCGGCGCCGGTCTTTGGGTGGTGGGCCGCGGCTTTCCGGAGAGATGAAGAGTCGCGCCCAGATCTCTGGGGCCTCCCGGGTCTCTGGCTGAAACCCCGGCCGCGGACCCCCGGAGCTCCTACCCGGGGCTGTTGCCGCCAGGTCGGGGTTGAATTTAGCCTGGGAATGGCCCGCGGGCTATTAAACCCTCCCAGGGCCGCCGCGCTTCCTCCTTCCGCATCTCGTTTCCGCGTGGTGTATGCCACGCTGCGAATTTTCCATGGCTGAGCGGAGCACAGTGTAGACGGACAGATGGCAAATGGCTGCATAGTTTGGTTCAGTGTTTTTTAAAAGGCTCTCCCGGGCATGGCGCAGGGGACGCCGAAGCGGACGAGTTGCGGGATCCCTGAGCAAATACGAGCCAGCAGCGGGGACTGCGCTCCCAGCAAATTAGTGCAATGCGGGAATTCAAACTCTCGCGAAATGAGTACACAGTAAAGGTCCCTTTCGACACATTCCCCTACTTGAAGTGTGTACACCTGACAGCTGTAGACGTTCAAGCCCTTTAAAGGAGTTCAGTGGGGAGTTTACCCTTTAGCAACGTCTCTGTGGAATACACTGACAGCAACCAATAACCCGCTTGGGATGTGCAGATGAGCATACCGGTGTCCTTCAAATACGCTGAAACGACATGGCTACATATGCACCTTAAGTGCACAATCACTTTGTGTGTGTGTTTTAAGTAATATGTGCTTAAGCAACATGTCAAAAAATTCCAAAGGCAATAAACGATTACCCTGTAAAGTGCCCCTTGCTCCCCTGTCCCTCCTTTCCCCTCCGGCTCGGGCTGCCTTTCAGACTTGTTCTTCTTACGGACACGCATCTGTGTACACGGCGGTGTAAACGCGCGTCTCTGCGCTCCCTGCGCCCGAATTGGGCGTCGCCTGTGCAGACTCTCCGTTGTGTGTGGAGGGCTGTGGCCTTGTATCTCCAGCTAGGGAACATCTTTTGTCTCTCGGCAAGAAGCTTTCCTCCGGGAAAGATAAAGTAATCGATAGGGTCTTTTAAATAGCTCCGCGTTTCCTGTCGGGAGAGGAGTATCAGCGCGCGCACCAAATCTGCTCTGGTATGTCACCTTATCTCCCGTCCCCGCTGTTGTCCCCAAACGCCGCCTGTCAAGGGAGACGCCACCCGCATTAGGACCGAGACTGGAGCCCTTCCGCTCGGGGTCACGCGCAGCGCCCTCGGCTCGCCCCCAGCCGCCCCTTCTGGGGTCCTGGTGGGTGGGGAGACCAAGCGGGGGCCGGAGGAGGGTGCGTGGGCGTGGAAGGCACCACCCGGTCAGAAAGGAAACTGACCACAGCGCCGAAATCCACCCGCTCGGGAGGAAGCGTGCGAGTGAATCTTGCTCAGGAGATTTCTTTTCTTTTCTTTTCTTTTTTCTTTCTGTTCTAACCACTAAAATAGTCGAGCCTGGCTACAGGCTAGTCGCGAGCAACGCTCTGGCGGCTGCTGAGGGCGCCCTTGCTGGCCCGCGTGGCGAGGAAAATCAGGTTTATCATTCGGAGAGGACCGCCTTGACTTAGGGAAGCGCCTGCGGGGCGCGAGGTCCCCTGCGGCGGGTCTCGGCTTTCCCTTCTCGGGGAGAACTCCCGTGGGCAAGCCAGGCCCTGCGTGGAAGTGTTTTTCGGTGCCCAGAGCCGTCCACTGGCCCCGGGCCACCTCCGACGTCTAAGCACTGCTTCCCCCATCTCATATTCTCTTTCTGTATCCT